>PVHP010006677.1:0-59543 GCA_004024765.1 Zapus hudsonius
CCCACTTCTGGTACCAAAACTGTTGTAGACAGTTCACGATGTGGGATGAACCTCTAAACCAGGCACAGTTTATGTAAGTGAGAAGGAATTTATTTAAGCTTACAGATTCATGCAGAGAGAAAAAACACCAACAACAACAACTCCAAAAGCAAGTATACTCAGACAGCAGGGAACTCCAGGTAGAGTTTGTACCACTCTCTTTGTATGCCTGTAATTTCAGATCCACCCCCAGTAGCACCTTAGGGATGGACCCTAGGATCCCACCCCACTAATACCTCTTTTAAGTTACAAGCTTTAACAAAGCTCCTGAATCTCTTTGGGGATATCCATTCAAACTACCACACTTATTAACCTACTCATTCATCAACCCACCATCCATCCATCTATCCACCCACACACGCATTCATCTACACATTCGCCCATCAGCTCACTCATCCAACCATCTACTCACCCATACCTCAGTCTACCCATATATCCACCCACACATCCATTCATTCACCCACCTACCCATCCCTCAAACTACTCAGCCACTATTTATCTATCTACTTCTTTCCATTTCCATTTATGTCCCTCTAGTCAAAAACAACGTCTTCATGATGTACTTCTTCCATGGCCTTTCAAATGGTCTCCTCGCTTTCATTCTCACCCACTCATCCTGAAATTAAGTCATCACCAATCAGCCATACTGATCATTTAAAAATACAAACCAATTCTTGCCACCCTCTGTCATAGAAGGCTGTGCTGGTGCACTTGCACATGGAGGCTACAGTTATCTTTCTTGATCTCTCTTCACCTTGGTTCTAGGTTCAGTGAGAGACCTTGTTTTAAGAACCAAGGTGAAGAGAGATCAGGTGGTCAGTGTTGTAGTCGGTTCCAAATTGCTGAGATGAACGTTCAAACCAGGAACAGGTTATAAGAGGAAGGTTTATTTCAGCTTACAGATCTGGGGGAAAGTTCCATAAAGGTGGAAGAGGTTGTTGGCCCCCTTTCACAGATACAAAAAGAGAGGGAAATACCACCAGCCAGCACCACAAACAAGCACACGTCAGGTAGCAACCAGCAGCGAGCCTAGCAGAGCTCTGACTGCTCTGCATACCTTTGACCTGGAATTCAGTTTCAACTCCCAAAATATCTTAGGGCTGAACTCCAGGATCCACCCCCAGTGACATCTTCTCCAGCCAGGCAGTTGGAGACAAGGTTTTTTTTTTTTAAACACCTTAGTCTATTGTGGGGTGTGTGTGTGGGAGAGCATACATTCAAACTGCCATAGTCAGCCAGTACTAGGAATCTTCTGTCTCCACCTTCCTTGTGCTGGGATTTCAGACACACCATTCCATAAGCAGCTTTTTATATGGGTGCTGGGATTAAACTCAGGTCCACACACTTGCAAGGCAAGCACTGTCATGACTGAGCTATCTTCCCAGATCCTCCATGATGCTTCTAAACCACAGTTCCACTGTCCCTCTCTCAGCTATTTATACACCAAGAACTCTCTTGTCTCAGATGGTCCCCTTGTCTCATAGATTTTTGATTCCTATGAACATGGCTTGGTGGATCCCTACAAGTGTCCATGCATGGTTAACAAAGCTGGCATTAACCACAGCACTTGAGGTGTTCCAGAGAGCCCCACTTTTTCTTGGTAACTTGACAATCCTGATTTCATGACATAATTGATTCAGATTTTGTTACTTATTTGTGCAAATTCAAGTCACACTAACTATCTCTGGGCTCAGAGCTCAGTTAACCAGCCCTATCAATAGGATATGTCCTTGTTAGAACTTTCTAATGTAAATAATGGCATGCTCTGTCACTGGCCAACTGAAGCTTCCACACAAAGAGCAGGTGGATTTTCTTCTAAGAGTAGACTTGACCTTGATCCAACTGAAGCCAGGAGCTTATACTCCTAGCCCTCAGAACAGATCCCCCAACTGCTGATAGCAATGTTCCACTGCAAACCTCCAGCTGCACGCTGAGCTTTTCCTATCATTGCCTTCACTAGTACAAGTGTTCCCAACTGTTCCAGATCCGATTATACCGTGGGGTGAAGGGAAGATTTTCAGTCAATTCTCCTCTGGATTTAGCTCAGCATGTGAGCAGCTGAGCTGATGCCAACTTCTGAATCCCAGCTGGATGTAACCAACCTCCCCTGCTCCTGCATCCCTGAGGGCTCTACCTGTCCAGGCTGAAGGCCCAGAGTTCTTCAGGGCAGAGACCACGTTCTGCATTCTGGCTCTTTTGAAAGACCTGAATAGGAATGCCAGTGATGGCTGAGGGGTAGCAGGAAGGAGACATCTCTCCTGTTCTCTTTATCCTGTGTACAGAGAAAAGAGGTCTGGGAATTGGGACTCCTGGGTCCCTCTTGTAGCTTTGACCCTCTTTCCTGGGTGATATTAGCCAAATCACTTTCCATCTCTGATCTGTAGCTTCAGACCTAGGTTCCTCATTTGTAAAAGGAAGTTACACCAGATATTCTGGGTCTGATTATCAAGTGGGGATTATGTTTATCTAGGCTCTGACCTGCCAATTACTCAGTAAATCCACAGGCCACCAGTGCAACACACTGGCCAAATGGTCAATTTCTCTAATTACATGTGAATTTATTTTTTGATTTAACTCAACAAAGAACAGTTAGGTTCTAAACAGAAATGAATTTGTTTCTTGTCTATTCTTTGTTTTTCTTTCCTACCTTTCTTCCCATCCCCTCTCCCTTTCTCATTTTTGTCCTTCATTCCTTTATCTTT
The DNA here is from genome assembly GCA_004024765.1 of Zapus hudsonius. Taxonomy (NCBI): domain Eukaryota; kingdom Metazoa; phylum Chordata; class Mammalia; order Rodentia; family Dipodidae; genus Zapus; species Zapus hudsonius. The sequence continues at coordinate 2,742 of PVHP010006677.1, forward strand.
CTTTTCACCTTCTTCATTCCTTCTCTTTCTCCCTTTCCTCACTCCTTCCCTCCCTATTTTCTTCTGGTATTATCTGATCATTGTAAGCCAGAATTATTTGCCTTGGACATCCCAAGGACACTGAGATGTCACTGAGGAGCGGCTCGTGTGATGATGAGCCAGGCAAGTCTACATTTGTAGGGAAGACTGGAGACCCAGGCCGGAGGTGATGTAGTCACTCGAAGTAGATGGGTGGATCACTGCTCACACTCATGGGTCGATGGGTGACTTCCCATCACTCTCACAAGTAGATGGTGCCCCGACACTCACACTCATAGATAGATAAGTGGATTGCTGTTCACACTCACAAGCATGAGTTCACAGCACAATTATTGAGGAGTGAGCTCTGGAGCCAAAATTCCTGGATTCAAACCCAGACTCAAGCCCTTCCTATCTATACAACTTGAGTAGGCCATTCACCTTTCGGTGCTCCAGTTTTCTACCTGAAACTCGAGGCTCATCATAGAAAATCCTTCTTGAATTATGAGTAAAATGGCAGGATGTCTCAGCTACTTAGACTGGAACGAGGCTGTGACAGTGCTGGCAAAAGAACCTGTCTATCTTCTAGTTCAATAGAAGTGAATAGAAATTTTAGACAAAGCAAGTAGATCCTTTCTTTATGAATAACTCCTTTTTTTTTTTTCGTATTCTCTGCTTTTAGGTGGATAGGACCTGTGCTCTACTGCTGAGAAGCACTCAGAGCATGCATGCCTGCCATTTTCAACCCTGTCCTGCAGTGGCTTTGAGGAGCTGGAGCTGGGATCCCAGCTCTCAGAGACACCCTTCAGCTTCCCCAGGCTGACTCTCTCATACCAACAGCTCAAAGCATCTCATCAGGGTAGCATTTTGCACTCAGTGTGGTCAAGCTCCAGGCTCAGCCACTTCACACCTCTTTGAGCTCTCCCCAGCGTCCCAGGATCCCAGACAGCATCCTACCTCCTTTCTCAGCCCCCAGCCCTCGCATTGTCACATGTATGGAAGACACTCTTATATGACCAGTTATGCCTGTCCCTTCCAGGGTCAACAGACCTTCACATCCAGTGTGATGCCTCCCCTGACTCACCACCCAGCCACAGGTGGCTGCTTCATCCTCTGACCCTCTGGCTGAGCTCCTTGTACCGCATGTATCATATAAGTTATATTGGTAAATGTCATGTCTGCTGTAGCTTGTTGAGAGACACCCCACCCCAAACACACACAGACACACCAGACCCAAGCTTGTTTGCAGCCCAAGGATTAAAAACTTCGCACCTTTGAGAACACCTTTGAGAACAGCTAGAAGATAAACAGACCCAGGCTGTCTGGTCCCTCCTCCTCCCCCCACCAATTCTTGAGAAGAAGTCACTATTGTTTACCCTATGGTATAAGCAATGTTTTATCTCTGTGGCAAAAACATGCTCACTAGAACCCTACCCAAGGAGAAGACTTCTGCCCTGAACTCTTGGTCAATCGGGAGCGTCTCTGGTGCATGGTGTCAGCACCTTTCACCTTTAGCAGGACTACCCCAGTCATTTCTTCTAGAAGGTGCTCAGTGTGCAGATGGATGGTCTATTCTTTATCTTCTATTGGACATTTCTTCTTTTACTTTTGCTGACTACATTTCTAATAACTTCCTCTGATTTGCAATCGGAAGTACTGCTTGGAAGATGATTTTCCTGGACACAGTGATATCCACCATGTACCTCTTCCAGCCTTGACCTTCTTGTCAGGGTCACCATGGATCCAGGGTTGAAGGACAGCTGTTCTGGAGCCTGGCTTTGTCCTCTCATTTTCTCACTGACTTAGGGTTCTCCCAGGACCATGGCTCAGTGACCAGCTCGGCTTTGTTCATCTTCACATTGGGAATGTAGCGCTCACCTGGTTCTTCCGCTTCTGCTTCCACAGACTCTCCCCACAAGGTGCTATGGGGATCCTCCACTAGTGTGAACTGACGCTGACTCCCCTGCTTTGAGATCCTCCAGCAAATGTTCAGACCTTCAGTTTGTTGGTCCATCGTGTGGCCCCTGTCATCCCTCCAAGGTCTTGTCCCAGGCCTGCTAGATTTGCTCCCTGGACTCTCCCATCCTGGCTCAGTGCATGCCACCTGTGGCCACTGGGCTTGGAGGCACTTTCCCCAGACATCCTCTTGCCTGCAGACTCTTTCCCAGACCTACCAGCCAAAGCATGGTCCTCCTATCCCTTCCCACCTGCCTTGTCATTGTAAGTTAAGATTTCTTTATTGATTTATGGCCTCCGTCACCTCAACATCACTATCTGATAGAATAGATCTCACAGGGGTAGAGGACTCACATTGTTCATTATTTTATTCCAGGTACCACAAACAAAAAGTTCTTGGCACACCGTGGGCTCTTGATGAATAATTATTCAGGGGCTGATGGAGCCTCCACGCACAGGACAGGGTGCGGGTGTGCAGCGCATGCACGATCCCATCATCCTTATTTTTTTTAACTCTTCGGGCTGGAGCTCACGTTGGTCTTCCCTGCTAGTTTGTGGTCTCTTCAAGGGCAGTGACTGTATCTTATTCATATCTGTATCCCCCTTAGAACCGGGCACAGAGCAGGAGCCAACCCATACATATTAAAGCCAGAGAAGTTTGCAGACATCAGAGGGCAATGCTGGCAAAAGAAAAAGAAAATAATAAAAGGGACTCAGCCCCTTGCCTGATTGTGTAAGGCTTGATGGATGGGGACGGGTTATCTCTGTCATCCCCAGCAGTGTCCTCCTGAAGCCTGGGACACTGGGCAGGCCTTGCCCACCTGCCCGGCTCTCTTTTCTTCCTGCAGCAGGTCAGCAACTCCCACACTCTGGCTCTGCAGGGACTCTGAGACACACTCTTTCCTAAGTTAACGTGAGTCACTCTCCGCAGGGAAAGCGCTCATCTCAGCAGAGCCTGGGGACTCCTGCACCTGGAAAGCCATGTGTATTTTCTCCCAGCTCTTTGTCGTGCTGGGAATGTTATTAAAATGCCCTATTTATCAGAAGGAAAAAAATCCCAGCTTAAGCCAAACAATATAGGATCTAAAATACAGGCTGTGAATTTAATTTGCAAGGCAGCCGTGGTGCCTGAGTAATGGGAGATAATTTATGATTCTCTCCAGGGAAGACAAAAAGACCCAGAAGGCTGAAGGGTAGCAATTCTTTCTGTAGTTCCTGCCCTAGCTCAGACCCTCCCTCCCAGGACAGTCTGCATGCCACCCTTCCTTGGCACTACCAGCTTCCTGAGGAGGTGCCAAGCCCAGCCGGGTACTGGAGCTAATTTGGGGGTGAAGGGAAGAGGGGTCCTGCTTGGCATAGGCATCTGGAGCATTTGTATAGGAAGGATTATCAAATAGTACATCAGGGTAGTAGGGTATTAAAAAAACCACAAGTGGAGGCCATGCACGCAAGGGACGTGAACAGAACTCAATGTAATCACTGTTCCTATGGTAGCCTTTGCCTTAGGCAATTCTGTATCACTTTCTGGAATCCCCAACACATACTACTATAACTTTCATGTTGTTATTAAGAAAAAGACCACACAGCCCGTAGGTGGCGGGGGCATCTGAATGTATCTCTCAGCATTGCTCAGGTCCTGTTGCTGCTGGACACCTTGCGTGGACTTGAACGGTCACTTTTCAATGTCCTATAGTGCTCAGAATAATGAGAGCAGGAACTAGCATTGCTGGGCCCTCCACGTGCCCTGCTGAACTCTGTGTGGTCTCATTTGTTCCTCACAACTTCTTCAGGATGAAATCCTAACAGAAAGACTGAGGATCAGGAACACAGGGAGGTGCCATCTGGCTCCAGAAGCTTCCATGCCAGCCGTGGCACTCTGTCCCTCACACACTTCAAGCACAAGGTGACAGAACAAGCAGAACTTGTTCCTTAACCGATGTTCTTCCAGGATTTCTGTAAGAGCGCTGCCAGTTCTAGAGTACGCTGAGGAGCTGTCTTAAGTTTTGGGGTGTTCACTTTTATAGAAAATCTGTCAGCTCAGCCTTTGAAAAATCACAGTGGAGGGCTGAAGAGATGGCTTAGCAGCTAAGGCGTTTGCCTGCAATGCAGAAGGATCAGGGTTCGATTCCCCGGTGCCCATATACAGCCAGATGCACAAGAGGGAGCATGTGTCTGGTGTTCATTTGCAGTGGCTTGGAGGCCCTGGTGCGCCCATATTCTCTCTCTCTCTCTCTCTCTCTCAAATAAATAAAATATTTTAAAAAATTAAAAAAAGAAAAATCACAGTGGAAAGGAGGGATGGAGGGAAGGAGGAGGAGGGAGATAAGAGGGAGGGAGTAAAGAAAGAATGGAACAGAAAGAGAAGAGGAAGAGAGAGGAGGAGGAAGGAAAGGGGCAAAGGATAAGAGTGAGGGAAAGAAAAGCAAAGGAAGAAAGGAGAGAGGAATGAAGGGAGTGAGGGAAGAAAGGACCATGGGAAGAAGAAAAGAGAAGGGATAGGAGAAAGGAACAAGGAAGATACCAAAGAATGAAGGAAGAATGAAAAGATTATGGAGGGAAGGAAGACAGGAAGGAGGGGGCAAGGGAAGGAAGGAGGGAGGAGAGAAGCCACAAACTGATTTGTCAGCTCCTCTGAGCACTGATGAAACATCCCTCTCTCAGTACCAGAAAGTGCCATCCCAAAGCAGAGGCACATCCTTTAACCCTCATGCTGACCCAGGGAGCAGCTCACATTGTCTCCATCCTCTCAATGAGGAAGCCAAGGCACAGAGGGGTTAGTTAGTCACTGAGTGTCTCTAGAATCTATGCTGTTAACCCAGAGCTGCTCCGTGGAGAGGCTAGAGAGGCAGGGGACGGGAGGCTTCTCCAACACAGGGGCTGAGTCTATGGTATCATGGTGGCCGAGCTGGCTGACCACCCCAAGCTGGGCACATGCCATCAATTTCACCATGTTTAGATCCTTGTCACATACAAAGATGGCACTGAGAAGAGGTCGAAGCAGGTTTAAGTCTTGCATGTCTCCTGGGTGCCGGTGCTCAGCTGTGACCTTTCCTCTCTTCCTACATGTGTGTCCCCAGGTGTGGTCTGCAGGCCACTGAGGTGACAGAGAGCAGAACCAATTCTGTCTTCACAGCCATTTGTCATTTAATGTGCATTGGACAAGGACGACACTATTGTGAACTGGCAAGATGCTCTAAACCAAGTCATGGGTATAAGTGACATTCAGATTAAAAATAGAAGTGGTCACTTTAAACGGAGAAAATTTAGTAGCCAGGAGCCTAGAGGTACAAATATGTGTCAATAAACCCAGAATGACCGGAGTTGATAGACTGCATTGCTCCACCTCACCTGGCAGAATACCCTTACCCCTGTTTTATAGGTAAGAAGCACCAAGGTTTGTCCAAGAACTAAAAACTATGCGTCTACTATGGCAAACAGTCTGCTTTTAGGGTCCTAAAAAATTAAAGGTAGAACTACAATTTAACGGGTTACTCCCACTTCTGTAAATATATCCCAGGCACTCTTGTGCTTATTACAGCTTTATTTACAATATCGAAATGTGAAATTAATCTGGTTCTATGAATAGATTAATAAAATGTGATGTGATGTGTGTGTGTGTGTGTGTGTGTGTGTGTGTGTGTGTGTGTGTGTAGTGGAATACCATTAGGTCTAAAAGGAAGGAAATTCTGAAAACTAAAAACCTGGATGAAATACATCAGTCATAGAACTGCAATTACTACAGGTTCCATTTATAGGAGATGCTTCAGATGGTCAGCTTCAAAGACTGAAGAGTAGAGGAGGGGAGGTGGAGACTCAGTAGCCAAAGGTGCTGTTTCCTACAGGCTCAGAAAGCTCTAGAGAGCTGCCGTACAATATCGTACTGACAGTCAGGGGTAATGCATGGCACACTTAAATCCTTGTGAACAGGAAAGATCTCAGGTTAATGTTCCTATGACAACAAAATAATTTTAAAAATAGCTTACCCAAAGTTGCCAGTCAGAGCTGTGAGCATGCGAACCTCACCCATGTCAAGTTCTCCCGCCACAAGAGTCATGGTTGCTTCCTCCTGCTGCCCTTGAACCTGAGCAAATGCCACCCCACCGACCCCATCCCTGACTTCTCTTCCTGCCAAGATACTCACTGTATCTTGAATCTGGTGGAGTCACTAAAGCCAAAGAAGTATATTTATTTAAATTGTCGAGATAAATTAACTTTTAGAGCCCCATTGGAGTAGCCCCACAAGCCTGGGCTGGGAGCTGGGAGCCATGAATATGCAAGTGCACGCAGCCATTGAATTAGTCAGCTGCAAACATGTTCGGAGCCAGCTGCTCATTTAATAATCTGGGACAACTGCAGGAATAGACAACCGGCCTCTCAGGCCCATTTGCATGGGTAAAGTGATAATTTTATAACACAGTTGCAGCAATTAGGTTTCCCCAGACAAAGCCAGGGGAACACCGTTTGGGAGCAACGTTGAGCATTGCCAGGCAAAGCTTACTGCAGACTCATCCCAGCTGTCAGACAAAACAAGCGCCGCCTGGGGAAGTGGTGAGGAAGGAGGTCCTCGGAGGCAGCAGACCAGGTGTGCATCCCAGCGTGGCTTCTGCCTGTCAGCTTTGGGATTCCCTTCCCATGTGCTTCATCTCTGAATTCCATGAATGGGGAAGTGGATGGGTTGCTGTGAAGACTGAAAGGCATGATGTATCTAACAGCTTCCAGCATGATGGTTTTCAAACATCTCTGTATGTTAGAATCACTGGGGAACTTCTGAAAAATATCAGCATTGCTTGGGATGGACTTTCAGAGATTTTAATTGGAGCACAAATCTTTATAACACCTCAGGTGTCTTCTGTGTGTGGCTAGGGATGGAATGCATTTCAAGTACAAAAGAGATGGAAACTTAGTCCCAGTACTCATGGGGTAAACTTTTCATGTAGGAGATGGTTTGAAATTAATCAGTAATTCAACCTTGCCCTCCAATCTGGCTGAGGTCTCTTCATCCTAGAAGGGGGATGCGTGGACATATGGGGTGGGGTCTGCATAGCTTCCAGGGGAGCAGACTGATGAAGGCTCAGTAACTCAGAATAAGTGGTTTCAAGTTGGAATCTTTTTAATAGTTATTCAAGGTAACTGAGATAGAATCACTAAGACCAGTGTATTAATAGGACACTAGAACAAACTGTTTGGGCATGACCATAAACCTATAGACAAATAAATATGACTCTCTATCCCAAACATATACTGGGAACAGGTGGAGGAGCTGCAGTCCTGACCCTGAGAACACTCCTCTCCCCTACATGCTAAACCTTGGCTGTTCTTCTGGAAGGGCTGTGGGTTAGTGATGCAAATTTCAGCTTATGGGTTAAGCACCAAGGCTTTTTTTTTTTTTTTGGTGTTTTGAGGTAGGGTCTCACTCTAGCCCAGGCTGACCTGGAATTCACTATGTAGTCTCAGGCTGGCCTTGAACTCACGGCAATCCTCCTACCTCTGCCTCCCAAGTGCTGGGATTAAAGGCGTGCGCCACCACGCCCGGCCACCAAGGCTTTTGATTCTGCTTCTGTTTCTTCTATTGAAGTCCCTTCTAGGATGGAGTCCAGTCTCAGTGCTGGCCTTGTCTGGGTCATGGTCCCCATGCCTGGTTCCATCTCTTCCTGCCTCCTTTTGATCTGGGCTGCAACACTGTGTTCTAAGTCATAGACACATGGAAGTCAATGGAACAGCCTGCACTCCCAGTTCCCCTGTGGCTGGAGGAACTCATCCCTCATCTTAGAAAATGAAATGTCTGTTGCTCTCTCTCCCAGGTATTCTGATAGGTAGGGTTAGCAGTAACACAATGCCATGTAGGCAAAAAAAAAAAAAAAGAGAAAGTTCAGCAATGCTTTGGAGCAAGTGATTTCTCTGATAAAAGGAGAAATGAAGAGGAGAGCCTAGTGCACCTGCTGTTGGTCCTGCCTATTGAGTGAGGACATGGTGAGACTCTAGTGATACCTGGGGTTCCTTCTGCCCAAGAAACACATCCATAGCTGCTTCAACCAACTTTTCGGTTTTCAGTGGAAGCCATGCTCTCTCCCTCCATTCCTCGTACATGAAACTCCCCCCCCCCCATGCTACTGTTATTTACCTCTCTTCTGTTTGGAGATGATCGATGAGGAACCAGTGGATGACAGAGCCATGAGATGGCTATTACAAATTCCTAATTCCTAATGTGACTGGAATTGGGGCCCATATGAAAGTGATTAAGGTTACATGAGGTCATGAGGGTGACCTGATCCCATTTAGTGGCCTTAAAAGAAGTTAAGGAGAAACACAAGAAATGCCCCGACATAAGAGGACACAGCAGGCAGCCAGGAGGACAATCCCACCAGGACCCACATCAGCGTGCACTTACAGAGCACTAAAACCTCTACAATGGGCAGAAAGTGAATATTTGTCACTCTGCTCATGGCATTCTGTTGTGGTTCACTGCACTGACAAAGGCAGCTCCACATTATTGAATTCAGATCTACTTCAGGAGTGGTCAGGAAGCCTGGAGGCCTGGAAATTCCCACATCTATGTCAAGGCAAAAGTGTTCAGTGATCATCTGACAAACTCATGAACTGACTCAAGTTCTGATACTCTGGGCTGCTATTCCAACAGGAGCTGACTTTTGCTGCCATACATGTGTGCTTGTATGTGTGTGTGCTTGTGTGTGTGTGTGTGTGCTTGTATGCTGTAGCATGTATGCATGTACATATGTGTGTGGCCACATGTGTGTAAAGGCCAGAGACAAACTCAGATGTCTTCCTTAGGAATACCATCCAGCTCTTTTTGAGACAGGTCTCTCGTTGTTCTGGAACTCTCCAATTAGGCTAGACAAGCTGGCCAGTGAGCACCAGGGATCCCTCTGTTTCCACCTCTTCACCACTGGAATATGGGCATGTGATACCATTCCTGGCAGCTTGCATGGGTGTGATGATGGAACTCTGAGTGAAGGAAGATCTTCACTGACTGAGCCGTCTCCCCAGCCTCTTACTCCACACACCTGATAATGCAATGTGGAAAAAAGTTCCAGGGCTCCCATTCCTGCAAGCATATCAACTGGGTCTCCGGGTCTCTGATATTGTCTTCAACACACTAAGACAAGGTTACTTTAACCTTCACATCTTCCCTTTCAAACCATTGAGAATCCTTGCTCTGTATGTGTGGGGATGGATATTCTCCTAATCCTGAAAAAAAAAAAGAACCAGCAGTCCAATAAAGGTAGGCTCCCCTATATCACAGCAAAAGCTATCCAAAGAGGAGTGGGTGGGAGTTTCCTCTTCAAGGATAAGTGTACATACAGCTGTCCTCCCTTGACCAGTACAAGTACCCCATGTGCAGATCTGAAGTGCTATGCAATCCTCCACTATGCGCATGGACAATGGAGAGTCCTATCACATCTATGGCTTGACATCTCTGAAAAGCCAGGACAAAACCCAAAGGAAACACGAGGTCTTAATCTCACGGGTGAGCAGTTATCACTTCCCAGAACCGACTGCGATTGGTTTCAGGTTGAGGCATTTCTCTCTGCGTCTACAACAGTCCCATTTGCCAAACTGTCTGGTTGGATGGTTGCCTTGGCTTGGCTCCATCTCAGAGTCTTCTGCTTCCTTGTTTTAAACCAGACATCAATTTACCTGTGTGTGTGTGTGTGTGTGTGTGTGTTGTGGTTCTATCCATGTGTGCATATGATGGATGTGTGTGTCTTGTGCACAAACATGTGGAAGCCTGACTGAGCCATCTCGGAAGATGTCAGGTTCCCTCTATTGCTCTTCCACCTTATTTCCCTGAGATGGAGTCCCTCACTGAGCCTGGACTGGCTGACCAGTGAGCTCCAGTGATTCTCCTGTCTCTGTCGTGCTCAGTGCTGGGGTTCTGGGCATGTACAGTAATACTCAGCTCGTTACGTGGGCATTGGCAACTGAACTGAGGCATCTACCCACTGAGCGATCTCCAGATATCAATGAACTCAAAATAGACTTTGACCAAACCCAAATGATACACAAATCTAGCCTGAAGTAGATGTCAAAGGACAGAACTATACCATCAATGCTGGTGCAGAGATTTCTGTCTAGCTCTATTCCCAGGACAGACACAGTCTTGCTTATTTCAGTGTTCCATTCCATAAAACTGAAGACTTTGTGTAAAGAACAAAAGTTAATATACTTTTTCGATGATGTTTGGTTATTTGTTATCTAATATATCATTACATCAATTAACATAGACAATAAGGACCTTTCTGTTCACTCAGACTAGATCATATGTTAACCCAACCAATCTCAGCCCCCCTGATGTCTTTGTCATGTTCTTCACCCACTGAAACATAAACGTACCTAATTATAATATGGTTCCCGAGAGAAGGGTCTTGCAGGTCATGCTGTTATATGCATAGCATGCAGATCAATGTCTAACACGTAGTGGGTACCCTGGCTTATTGAATGAAAAGTGTTCTCACCTTCTTTCCACTGGAGGAGCTGTTCCCTCAATTGGAACACTTACATTCAGTCACGTTCTTTTTGTAGCACCAAAAATAGCTCCCAAAGCCTGCACTTGCTATGGAACTCCTGCACCACGAAGCCAAGTCCCAGTCTCTTCTTCTGAGCCTCTGGCTAAAGACACTGACGATTTCAGTGGACAGTTTAGAATCCTGTCCAGACTGTGTTGTCCAGGCTGGTGCTCTTGATTTCCAGGAGCTGAGGGGGACGAGGGGAACTTGAGAGACTGCTCATTGCTGCATCCATCACTGAGCTGTCCTGCATGGCAGGGACCAACTTTCTCCTTTCTTCGGGCATCTCTAACCAAGGAGCAGCTGCTGTGCCGATGTAAGAAGGAAATGCTCATTATTTCCTGTGTGAAATAGTGAGTGTGGAGGAATGCATAGCTGGCGTGGTCCACTGTGTGCCAATTTAATCCAATCTGAGGTCTCCATCAGCAAGGGAAAAATATGAATCCTCTTGGGAGACGTTTGGTAGGATTTCTCATGACATCATCCCAGGGGAAGACCCATTAGTCTCTTTGTTTTGGTGGTTCTGGTTTGTAGGCCACCAGGAGAGTTACTCCTAGGGATGGGGCTGGAGCTCACAATCTACACCCCAAGGCCTTGGCATTCTGAGAGCTGTGAAAGATTCACTTCCCTCTGGGTCATTCCATGAGGATCTCTTGCCACAAGCTATAAACAATCCTGATCACCTCCTTTCTTAGCTTCCAAGAGAGCTAATTCCCTGTTCAATGCTTTACTAGTATATTGAGAAACGCCCAGAGAAACCTGCCAATCTAAACAGAATATAGCATAGGAAATCATATTAGACCTTCCTGCAATTCACCAAATATCCCAGGCAGTAAAATTCCAATGCTATAGTGATTCTTTTATTGTGATGAGAATAGAAATTGATACAATGTCAATCGTCCTTATTACAGTATTAAGATTCTCTTAAATTACTACACTGAACTCAAACTCTGGGGAAATCCCATGATAACCTACTCCAGACTGTCCTAGAATCAGTCTGAGATTTTTCGGAAGGTTTTAGCCTGATGATTTCTAAAGATGAATGTGCCTCTTAAAAGAACCATTCCCATCAGGGTCTTGAAATACAGGCTCATGGAAAATTCTTTAATGGAAGGGATAAAAATGCAGATAGTCGGCTAGAGAGCTAACACCTGTGGAAAGATGTTGGTCTATATTTGTGACTTTCCCTGACAGCATCCCCACCTGTATGCATGGGGCCAACAAACTGGGCACAATTAGAGACAAACCGTGGATAAGGCAAGTGGCTGGTGACAGGAAAGAGACGATTCTTTCAGGCCAGGTGACATTGATGTATTCCCATGTATTCTCCTACCCTACATGAACTTGAGCTAATAATCAGAGGAGGTGAGAGAGTGACATGGATGGTTACATGACTCCCATTTCTTCATTGATTCCAGGGAACGGGCTTCAATAAAGTAGCAATGCCCCCAGCCATGGGAGACACATCATACCAACTACAGTAAAATATTGTTGGGGATCTGTTTCACCAACATGTAGCTAGTCAATGAGAGAGAGAGAGAGAGAGAGAGAGAGAGAGAGAGAGACAGACAGAGAGTCATAAAATGAGAGGCAGCTTGTACCCCTTGGTGGTATCAACTCATAGGCATGCAATATAGTTACCAAATAAACACACCCTAGAATCTGAGAACTATTGTGTGTGAACTATGACAATTTGAGGCAACTCAAATAATCACCAACAATAGAATAAATACATTTTATTATATTTTGTTGGCCACCCTCCATTTCAAAAAAATAAAACAACCCTGTAGCATGAATTTAATCAACTATGGATTGAAAAGTAGTTAGACCAATGATGGTTGCATCTGTACTGAGCATGCGCAGACTTTATTAACATTGTTCCCCAAGCAACACAATGTAATGACTATTTATATAGCATCTGGGCATTATATGTAATCTAGAGATAGCCTAAAATACAACGGGAAATGTGTGTAGGATATTACATACAGATACTGAGCCATTTTATACATGGTGCTCAAGCATCTGCAGACCTTGGTGTCTGACGTGTGTCCTAAAGGAATCCACTGAGGTGAGGGAGGACTGCATGGTCTACTCCACACCAATGAGAATGAATGCACTGTATCCAGCCTCTTCTATGCTGACACATCTCACAATGCAAAAGAAGACAATTGCCCAAGGGGACATGTTGTGCAATTCCTTTTAATATGAAGTCCAGACCCAAAGGAAACCTCGTCTGTGGCATTTGAAGCCTGGTTGGTGATTTCCTTTGGGTGCAGCTGGGATTGGAAGGTGGTCAAGTCTGTCTCTGTTGGAGCTCTGAACTCGTGGTTTCTTTGACATTATGAAGAGTCATTCGGGGCACATTGAGTTATGTGCTGCTTGTCTGCATGTTAGACATCACTGAAAGTTGATATCTGAAGTTCAAGGGCTCCCTAGCTGCCTGCTGATGAAGCCATGGCTGGAACAGAAGCAACTACCCCACAACCATGAAGGCAGCTCGAGTGGACAGTCCCAGTCCCAGGAGAGTGAACTGTCCTTGGAAGCACAGCTGAGCTGTGGATTTCCTTGGCACTGTCTATACCTGGGCCTTATTGTAAGAAGAGAACAAACATCTTCATTCTTTCTAACATAGTGTCAAGTGTCTAGTTACTGGAAATCACCTCATTGATTCTAGTGGAGGGTGTGTGACGGCATCCTGTGAGCTCAAGCGCTTGGGAGCTTCACAGAGAGTGTTATCACGGTCATTTCACAGTCTCAAGTTTAAATCCAAGTGATGCTGAGCTTGCAGGAGTGCAGAGGGAAGACTAAGGTGAGCGTGGGTGCCCAGAACATTCCAACACTCTACTCCAGACCATGTGGAAGTGGACAGTTGTCAGAGAAGGCTTAGGAGACGGGAAGGCTGTTGGGCAGTGAGGGAACGCCATCAGCCATGACAGTGGCAGCTTAGGAAGGCCAGACCTACACACAAGCTGCCTTGTGTTCTTTCATGTTATGTTTCGTTCTTTTCTCTGCCTTGGAAGAGAGACCGCTTTTGGAAAATTCCAGGGTCTTTACTCTTCAGTTGGGCTCTTAGTCAACTATGTCGTCCATTTATGAGTTCATGGCATGGTCAGAGTTGCTCTGTGATGATTTGATCAGAAAAGCTCACAGAGCAGGTTGCCTTCATTTCCTGGGATCATTGTCCACAGGCATCTGAGTCCTGATGTCACAGACCCACTCAGCGACAGAGACTGCCTCCCTTGGAGACAGCACATCCGTCATGACATCCAAGGAATGCCCCCAGGTTCCCGCACAACAACTCCAGAAGGGAAATGAATTTGGATAGAAGTGTATTGGTCAATTCCCTCGTGAATATCAAGTTCCCTTTATGCTCTCCTCCACCCTGAGCTGCTCACAGCAGCAGCAAAGCCCAGCCTCTGACCTGCCCATGCACATGGCCCTCAGCAGGTGGGTGGACACTGGTTACCACACTGACGGCAGCAACCAGGGTTGCTGAGCATTCGCTCCTTGCCAGTCGCTGTAGCAAGTCTCCTCAGTATGGATCCTTAGGGAGTGCATTTCTCACAGTCGTTATTCTGTTAGCTCCTTTCCACTGGATCAGTCTGGGGATGTCTTAACTTCCCCAGACACATCAGAAGTGCCGAGCTGGGCTGGAGGCCTTCTCCTTCGCCTCTGTGGGCTATAAGACAGGACAATGATACTGGGAACAGTGGCCCTCTGGACGGGGGCAGTAAGTGCCTTTCTGTTCAAATCACTCAGAATTTAAATAAGGCCCTTTTGTGGTTATTTTTTTTTAATTCCAGCTGCCAGAAACCAATGATTTTATGATAATGAAGAATCTTCCAATACTGATGTGTGAGAAGGTCAATATGGAGAGATCAGAGAGTCAATAGATTTGGGGTAAGAAAGAAATGTGGGCTGGAGAGATTGCTTAGTGGTTAAGGTGCTTGCCTGCAAAACCTAATGACCTGGTTCAATTCCCCAGTACCTCCCTAAGTCAGCTGCACAAAGTGGTGCATGCATCTGGAGTTCATTTACAGTGGCTAGAAGTCCTGGTACACACATACTCTCTCTTTGTGTCTGTATCTCTCTGCTTGAAAATAAAAAAAAATATTTTTTAAAAATGAAATGTGTGGGATGGGGGAGACAGCTCAGTTGGCAAACTGCTTGTCTTGAAAACACAAGAACCTGAGTTCAAATCCCAAGAACCCAAATAAAATATCTAGATGTGTGTAGTGGGTCACATTTTTTATCCAGCACTGGGGAGGCAAATAGAAGTGGATACCCAGGGCCTCACCAGTCAGCCAGCGACTACTTGACAAGTTTCAGACTAATGAGAGATCTTGTCTGAAAAAAAGATGGACAATACCTGAACAATAGCACCTGAGGGGGCTGTCCTCTGGTTTCTACCACCCCCTAACACACACACACACACATACACACACACACACTCAGAGAGAGAGAGAGGGAGAGAGAGAGAGAAAGAGAGAGAGAGAGAGAGAAAGAGAGAGAGAAAGAGAGAGAAGCTTGCATCTATTAAGCATGTTATAGTACGTTATACCCATCACCCCCCCAAAAAAAAGTCTTAACTCCAAGTCTCTCAAATTTTAAAGATAGAGCAAGATTAATGAAAAAAATTGAAAAAAAAAAGAAAAAAGTCAGGTGGGCAGACCTTAATGCAATAAAACTGGTGCTTTCATAAAAATTTGAGGTGCAGAGAACACATTCCCAGTTAAAACCAAGTAGGGACATGTCAGGAAGAGAGGCCTTCAGAGAAACCCTTGAACTCAGACTTCTGGCCTCCAAATGACAGGAAAATAAATCTGTGGTATTTGCTCCTGTAGGGCTAACAAACAAATACCCGGTGGATGTAGGTACATCACCTTGCATATCAGCCCTATAAAGTCATGACACCATCTCGGCGGGTGTCCGGGTGGTTTCCAGGCCATTCTAATCAGTAGCCAGGGTCGAGACTTGCCTGTCTTCATCTTGAATCACTGGCTTTCAGTCTGAGTCAGGTCTGGGCTTGCTGAGCATCCTCCCCATGTAGGGCCTCTGCCATCCTGCATCTCCCATGGCTTCACTTCCTTCAGAGCTTCAAGCCCGCTGTCAAATGATCTTTCATGCACACGCTTGTTTTTTACATGAGCCTGATGAGGTTGGAGACGTCACTGTTTTCTCCTTTAATACTGACGATGGTTTTGTGAGTTATATCAGTGATATCGTATTTGTGGATGGAACAGAGGTACAGAGAAGCCGGTGCCTCCCCTCCTCCCCTTCCTCCCTTCTTCCCTCCCTCCATCATGCAGGTCAGAAATGGTAGAATCTGGATTTGTGCCCAGGCTCCGTTAAACTTGCAGCCACCCTACTGAGCTACTTATGCATTAATTATTTTTCTTGCCACATTATGCTTTATTAACCATTATTTTCCATCACGGAATCTCATTTCATCTCTCAGTGGAATTCCAGTGTAGGAACTATCATTAACTCTATTTTACAGATCAGAAAACCAGAGGCCTAGAGGGGGGTTGAATGATTCCTTCTCACTGCTCAAGGGGGGCAGTTTCTCTTGCTCATAAAGCAACTCTTTCCTCAATCTCCTACTGCTGCATGGGAAAAAAAAAGTCTTCTTTCGACACAGGAGCAGCGGGTTGTGGCCACTGTCTGTGAAGAAGTGGCAGGGCTGAGTCAGACCCATGAGGACGAGCCAACCAAGGTACAACTGCTCCCAGCCACAAGCTGTGCCCAGCTCTCCCGTAGCTCTGACAACCCAAGGGTGCCTGTTGGCACTTCAGACAGAAAATGAGAAGGCTGGAAACTCCTAGGAGAGGTAAAGGCCCAGCTCCACAGGGCCATGAAGCGGTCAGTGGGAATCTCAAGGCAAGGAACCTGCGGAAGCAGAGGGAAAGATGTGCTACCTTGATGTGTGGGGCACTTGTCACAGGCGAGGTCACCTAATCCTGGAGTGGCTTTGGGAGCATGAGCAGGAACTGCAGGAGTCCTATTTACAGATTCCTTGTCTTGCTGCCCAGTTTTGTTCTATGAATCATACAAGATTACAAAACTCTCCTGTTCTTCTGCCCAGAACCCACAACAAGCCTTTGTCACTTAAATGACATCACATTTAAACCTGTCCTTTCACATGGTGGCTGCTTCTCTTCCAGCTTTGAACCCCTCCTGCAGCCGGGGTGATCCTCACATGCATGCAGGCAGGTTTGTCTCCCCTCTGCCTGCAACCTCTGCAGCTTTCTATTTTTCTCTACAAGCTGCAGTTCTTCTGAACAAGGTGTCCCAGCACAGAGTCCCTGAGAATCCGCTTTCCTCCTACTTCTGCAGGCCTCCCTTCTGGATCTCTGTCGGATTCTACAATACACTGTGTTCCCGCCAGTCCCCATGTCTTCGTACAAGCTGTTCCTCTGCTGTCCTGTCGCCATAACCACTGACATCACCATCTTCCTTCAACTGATTAACACCTGCCCATCTGTCAGATCTCTGCTCAGCTGTCACTCTCCCAGAGCCCCAGGCAAGAACATGGCCCCATGGCCCCTTCTCCATGATTCTCGATGTCTCCCCAGCATCTACATTAGCTTGAAGTCTATATTCATTTGGGGTGAGTTTTTGTAATATATATATATATAATTTGCAAGCAGAGAGAGAAGAGAGACAGATGGAAAGACACCATGGTCTCCAGCCAGCCACCACAAAAGGAATTCCAGAAGTATGTGCCACTTTGCGTATCTGGCTTTACGTGGGTACTGGGGAAATGAACCCAGGTCATTGGGCTTTGCATGAAAGTGTCTTAACCATCAAGCCATCTCTCTAGCCCACTGAGCCATCTCTCCAGCCCAATTCTGAGTTTTAAATCAATGTTTCTGAGATCAGAAATTTCACCTGATTATGCCGCTCTCCTAACCTGGAAACTGGAATACTAAGGCCCCAGTTTATTACAGGGAAGCCTGCATTTTCCTATGAGTAAAACTGAAGGACCACAGAAATGCTAAGTTACCCACCTAAGTTTGCCCAGCAGAGGAGGAGGGAGGAGCTTCAGTGGGCATTCCAGCTCCTGAGAAATAAGTGCAAAGTGCTAGTCTCAGCCCGGTGCACTCCATCATGAGCCAGTTAAGGGGCCCTGCTCCTCAGAACTGCCCTCAGCTGTGGGAGAGAGATGGATAGTCCCTAAAGACCAATCTCATTATCCCATGAGCCGAATTGGGATCCTGTTAAGGGATAACTGGCCATCAATAAACTCCATGCTAGTTTCACAGCTGCAGCAGTCTAGGAAACTGACCAGAGCTGGGCTAATGTGGCCTCTACTACTCCTCCTGCCATCCGGAGCTAATGGCAACTCTCAGAAAATAAACAGAGCCCTTCCCGAGCCCCAGAACCCATTTGCTTTAATGTGATATAGCCGTCTTAAGTGAATGCCTGATAAATTAATGGGCCTGTTAAACACAGTTCACCGTGCACTTCCACACAGGGGCAGCACATGGTGGCCAGCAGCAGGAGATATTTTGAGGACAGGTGCAAGATGCGAGCAATCCACAGCTGCAGCTGTGTGTCTGCACATCTGTGCACAGTCACATGGGCAGCAGGTCTGTGCTGTAGCTGTGTACATGTGTGCATGTGAGCATGTTAGAACAAGAGTGGACCCTCAGGAAACACCCTCTTGGGGACACTTGCTGCTTGTGGATTTGTCCAATGTACAATCACCCCAGTGTTTTGCTTTGCCCACAGCGATGCTGTCCACCCTAGAAGGAATGGTTTGTGGTAGTTACTCAATAAATATTTGCTTTTAACGAATAATGAGCTACCTAATAACAATGATAATGGCTCTAACGGAGAATAAAGCATTTCAGATAAGGTGACTGGGGGACACGTTTCTCATCCCTTCTGCTCATACAGCCTGAGGGACCAGCAAGAGGTCCAGAAAGCATTTACCAACAAGTTTTGAGTATTTACATGTCTTGAGAAAGGTTGGCCAGGGGATCATTATAGGTGGATTCGAGCATAGGTAGCAAAAGTTTGGGCCATATTCCCTTATAAAAGAGAGCGGTGACCAAAGGCAAGATCCAATAACAATGACTAGTATGCCCTAGATGCCCGGAGGAACTTTGTCCTATGAATCTGATGGGTGGGCGGGCACCAGCCTGCCTGCTCCATACATTGTAGGTTGACATGAGAAGTAAGGAGCCCAGAAAAACAATATGAGGATGAGAAGATGGCCAAGTCATCAGCTGTGGGAACTAGACAGAGTGGGATAGGAAGCCAGCGGGGAGGAAGATGAGGGGAGGAGGAGGAGAAGGAGGAGAGATGAAGATAGTGAAGATGGTGAGGGAGGGAGAAGGGAGGAAGAGAAAAGAAGTCAGGAGATGGAGGTAACGGGCAGCCGTGGAGTGGTGATGAGGCCCGGGAAGAGCAGAGAGGAGAGACGAGAAACACGAAAGCGGTTCTGGGTGGCTTTCTCACCGAAGTCACTTTCTGCTTTTTCATCCTTTGGAACACGCTTTTTCCATTCTTAATTCCACTTGCTTCTATTCCAAGAACTGCCTCCAGCCGCCCATCTGTCACATCAGTGTCTTGGTTCCCTATTCAGCTCCCAACCATGGAGGTCCTGGCTGACCTCTCTCTCTCTCTTAGGGTCTCAGGACACTGTCTCTGGGGTCTTTTCATTCACCTCTGCTTGGTGTCCCCAAAGTAATTTTGTACCTATAACTCCCAGTTTCAGGACCCTTGTCCTCCTTCCCTGGGCTTCTGATGAATTTCAGAGCACATCCAAGCACACACACCTTGGATTCTCCAGAAACGGAGGATGGGTCATTATTTCTTTTTCGAAATATTTTTATTATGAATAAGTTTATCCACTGTATGAGCAAATCTTGTGAATGTGTCCCCGTTTCCCTCCTCTCTGTCCCCTACCCACTGGGGTCCTTCCTCAGTGAGCATACTGGATCTGTCCATAGGTTAGAGGATTATGAACTGCACCAGAGGGAGCCAGTTTGTCTTTCTCTCCCCTCCCCCACACTTGTGTATCGTTGCTGAGGGGGGCAATGTCTCTGGATATTGGTTTCAGCAGCATCAAGTCTTTGCTCAGTGAGGCCTGACCAGCTGTGCAGAAAAGAAAACACCTGAACCACACACCAGCGATTCAGGAGCGGAACTCAGGGCATTAAAGCCACCCTCTACTCAGCTGCTGGAAACATGCTTTTGTCGCTCAATGGACAGCTTGGGTGTCCATGGTCCCTGTGTTGCTCCTGAGAGCTGCCTGGTCTGAAGCCCAGAGCAACCAAGGATCCAGGCAGGAAGTGGCAACTCTGAGCCTGGTGGGAGGAACAACTGGGGAGAGGAAGGTACCCATGCAGCCAGGAAGGGAAGAGGAGGGAGTCCCTGGGATTCTTGATGTTGTGTGTGAGGATCCAGAGAGAGGCTAACACACTCCCTCAGCTAGCTCAGGGGCTCTCCTATAGGCCACCACTATGGGTGGCCATCTGATGGATTAAACTGCTTGTTTCCTCATCAGACCCTGGTCTCTCTGTAGCAGCGTGTTGTCTCCGGGACTCACACAAGATCTGGTACATAGTTTCCTGGTGAATCTATGAAATCCCACACAGGACTTGGTATGCAGTGGATATTTCACTAGTGTTTGCCGAATGAATAATGAATGGAATGAATGGATTTATGTCCTGATGACCCATTAAGGAAGGGCTCCATGTTACTTAGAACCTCTGGGTTCAATTGAAAGGGGACAATCAGCATCACTCCCAATGAGAGCTTCCTCAATACATCCTCCATGCTGGGGTCAAGGTGCTGAAATACATAATGATTGGTCCAAGGTTTGAGGCATATAAAGGTTGCAAATGGAGAAACAGTGCTGGATGACCTGTGGGAAGGAAGTAAAGATGTGAGGTTCTCATTGAAGGGGCCCTGAGGTCATATGCCTGGCTTTGCTGGTAAGGGTTGGTCTCGGAGGGAGTATTTTGCCCTGCTGTGTGTACCCATAAGGGGCAACATGGGTAAAATGCTCAGAATAGCATGGCTGGTATTACCATGCTTAACAGACTGTAATCTGTTCATTCAAAGGGTCACATGTTATGGGCGAATGCCTGTGTGCCTTCACATGTAAATGGCACATTCACACTCACAAAACTCTCGCACTTACCTTCACTAGCATATATGGAACTCTTTGGCAAGCTCACACACATGCATGTACTTGAAAATATGTTCATGTAGAAATGCACATGTGTGTAGGGCCTGATGGTGCAGGCCTGAAATCCTGGCCACTTGGGAAGGTAGGGTAAAAGAATCATAAGATCCAGCCATCCTGGGAAATCTAGCTGGCCCTGATTCAAAGCAAATAAAAGACAAAAACCTAAAAGGTCTGAAACTTAATTTGAAAATAATGGGGAGGGGAAGGGAGCTCAGCAATCCAGGGCTTGTCTAGTTATGGACAAGGCCTTAGGTTCAATCTTTAGTATCCCCCAAAAATGAGGAAGGGAAGAGAAGGGAAAGAAAAGAAGGAAGGAAGGCAGGAAAGTCATTTATACTCACACACAAAACACCTCTCACCTGAACCAGTCAGGAATAGGCGGGGGACAGTTCACCTAGATTCTGGGGGGAGTGAGAATTACAGGGTGCCTGTGGCAGATAGGGAACTAGGGTGGTCACCACACACCCACATTTCCTAGTGCAAGGGAGTGTCCAGTTGTTTTCCGCAGCGGGTGTCTAGCCTGACTTGGATTCCAGAACCCGAGGTCCTAATAGAGATTAAACTGCAGCATAATGCACAGCCCTGATATAACAATTCCAGCCTTTTTATCCTGGAGAAAAGTCCACTTTTATTTCCCCGCTGTCCTCTGAATGCTGAAGTCAATAGAAAGGGAACTTGAAAGCCGCCCTGTAATAAAGAGCAGGGCCTTTCTCCCACCTGGGCAGAGTAATGCCTGTGAGCGGACAGCCACTCAGGAAGGTAAGATGGGGAAGCCACTGATGCTGTCTTTGGGCACAGCAAGAGAGGTGGTTTTGAGGACCCTGAGGGAGTCTTTCCATGGTAGTTTTGAGGATCCTAAGGTGACCTTCCATGGTGGCTTTGAGGATCCCAAGGAGTCTGTCCAAGGTGGCTTTGAGGACCCTGAGGTGTCCTTCTGTGCCCTCTCTTCTGTTGTTTCCTGCTAAGGGACATCATGCTGGGCAGAGTCTGGGTCCAGCAGACAGACTAACCACAGGGAGGTACCACTCATACCCAGAGCAAGTGGGAGAGGCCCAGGGAAACAGCAGCCTGTGAGGCACGGGAACAGAGGTTTCAGGAAAACCAGCCCAAGCACAAGACAGCACCATATAGCGCAGAGCGCTAGGATGGAGCCTGAGCTACAACCAGGCAGAGCAGGGATGGAATTCAGGCTCCAGTCCTTGTCGCTGTGAATATCCAGATGATTTTCTGAGCATCACCCACACAATGTTGAGAATCACATTTGCAGAGCTAAGGTTTGAACTGCTTATAGTCATTTATAAAACTTGCGTTCATAGGCACCGAGAATCAGAATGGTTTGAGTGAAGGAGGTTCCATGGTGAATAAGACAACAGAGACCCCTGTTCCTGTGAGATTTACATTAGGATGGGAGAACCAGATGGTAAACAGATAAAGAAAGAAAACTACAGTAGATAGTGATGAGAGTCATGGACGAGTGTGGTCAGTGACAGGAAGGGCCACTCCCAATGGGAGTGATGTTTTTAGGTAAATAGAATTTACGTTAAGTTCAAATGACTGGAAGGAGCCAGCTAGAGATGACTCCGGAGAAAAATGTCCAAGACAGAGGGAACAGCAAGCATGAAGGTCCTGCAGTGGGAATATGTTGGCGAATGTCAATAAACAGAAAGAAGCTGGCCTAGGACCACCCTGGGGTGAGACTGTTCAGATCAGACACATGGAATTTGGGGGGCATGGAAGAAAGCACTTTGTAAACGAGGACGCGGTGATCTGCCTATCAATGTGTCAGGAATGAATAAAACTGCCTCAGAGAGACCTAGCTCGAAATGGACTAAGTCCCCTTCCCACACTGGACGACACTTGGCCCAAGATCATGGCGCTAATGTGGAGTGGCAGAGGTAGAGCCCTCAGAGACTTTTCTCTTCTGGGAGTCCAGATGCTACAGCTCCTACAGGACAGGATTTGGGCTATTCTTGACCCTCTCCTAAACACAGACCTTGGGGAGCCAAGCTCTGTCCTTTCCCAGACTTTCCTTGTGCACCCTGGCTTTGCACGTTGTTAATCTTATTGCTTTTGTTGTTTGGGTTTTTGAGAAAGGCTCTGTCTAGGTATCCCAGGCTGAACTCAAGCTCATAATCTTCCTGCCACAGTTTCATGACCAGGAAAGGAAAAAAAATGAAAAGACAACAGAGGAAGATGTGACCAGAGTTCCCACAATGCCCTTTGAGGCGACACTCATGACAAACTTGTGCTGTTTGCAGTGTGATTACAGTGGTTTGTCACCATGCCCAGTTTAGTTTCAGTCTTACAAGGTCACCTGAGCCAGAAAGTCCTTCCAGAGAAATATTTACAAAACCTTCAAGTGGACCAGTTTGGCAGGAGGCAAATGTGGTAACTTGAACTCAGGTAACTTTTACAGTCATTGAAAGTTGACTAAAGCAGCCCTCAACTCTGTTTTAGCTGTGAGTGAGAAGAATGGCTCCTCTGTACAAGTCTCTACACAGGAAACAATGCCCTCCAACAGGAAGGCAATCCATAAAGGCCACAGTCACCCATAGGTTAAACCCCACTGTGTGTGTGTGTGCGTGTTTTGTATGCACATGTACAATTCTTTCTAATCTTAATTTGTATTAATTAGGAACTTTGTTGTTTGGAAAAATTAATGTGTTGGTCCCATTTTCATCCTTCCCCCCTCCATTTCCCTGGGGGCCCTCCTCAGTGGTGTTACTGGTATTGGGTTATAAGAGCAGTCATTGGGAGGGGGGCAATGTCTCTGGATACTCCTTCCCACTCTGTGGCTCTGACAATCTTGCACAATGTTCCCAGAGTCTTGGAGAGTGTATTATAAGTCTACTTTAGTGTTTATCTCTCAGCAACTTCTGGATTACTGCCTTGATAGTTTTGGGTGTCCTCGGTGTCTATCACTGTCTCCCTGGAGCAGGTTGTCAGGCTAGCCATGAGAGAGCACTCATGCTTAACTCACCAATTCCTCTGTGGTTTCACCTGGACCATAGCTGATATACACACAGAATTCTTACCTCCTCCTTCTCCTTTCTCTCACTTCTGAGTAGCTGTCAAGCTCAGGGCAGACCTGGTAAAGTACAGAGCTCACTATGTCCTCGCGAGGCTGAAGATCAACGTGCCTGGAGTCTCTAAGCTTCGTAACCTCCATATGGTTCAAGTCTGATGCCCACTGTGGTTGGATCCCTGGCTGGTGAGGAAGTCCGTAAGTGGCCTTAATTGCAAATCTAGAAATCATCTCTCAAGCTGCAAAGTGAGAAGCAGGGGCAGGAAGTGAAGACAGGACTTCTGGTCAGTTATAAGAAATAAAGTACACTGTGCTAGGTGAAATAAGTCAATAAAATGCAGTCTGAGGTCCAAGCAGGAAGACTAGCTTTGGGGAATGTAGAGGCAATGGAGATCAGCTGGGTTCAGTGGAGAGGAGAACAGACCTTCTGGGGCTGCGATTAGCATTCTTTCAGAGAGACACTAGAGTCAAGGGTAGGCCTCTGAGGCTTACAAGGAGCAGAAATGATGGAGAGCAGTAGATGAATGACAGTGACTGAAAATAACTGTAAGCCTCTGCGCCGCGTGCCCTTCCATGGCTGTGAAAATAGATCTTGGACAATCAACTTACATATCGAATAGATTCATGTTGACTCGTGGTTGCAATCAATGGTTGCTTTGCTGTGTTGCTTTGGGCCTGGGGCAGGGCAGAACATCATGGTAGGCAGTGTTGACCACCTCAGGGAAGTCAGAAAATAGAGAGAGAGGGGCAAGTTCTTTGTATTACCTTCCAGGACAGACGTGCCCCAATGAACTCATCTTCCAAAATAGTTCCACCTCCCAAAGTTTACATCACCCCTCCATGACACCACAGGTTGGAAAACAAGCCCTTAGTACCTGTTCTTTGGGAGACGTTGAAGGCACATAGAGGAGAAAGCACCTTCTAAACTCAGGCCAGACTCCAGAAGGGAAGGTTTGTCCTGCCTCCGGTGGAAATCCATTGCTCATGAAATGTTCGAGTCCTGCGTGGCTGAAGAGCCCGAGTTTCCAGTTCTCCTGCAGAGTATAAACCTCAGGCCATGAATGTGAGCCATGTGTTGGGCAGCCATTGGTGGTGGTGGTGGGTATTTCGTCAAATCTAAGCATAAACTGGACCCCTATGCAGGGAAATTCCTGTGAAACATCAGCTCGCAGCAAAAATGACAGAGTAAGTTATACCAAGATTATTCAAAGATAAAATCTCTACCATATTTACTCTTAGCAAATGAAGGAACCTCCAGGGGCTACTCAATCCACAGGAAGGAAATTGAAGCTGATGGAAGGAAGAGGGGGTTGGTTCAGGGAGAAAAAGGAAGCAAAGAATCAAAGGAAATGGAGGAAGAGCAAAGGCAATGAGGCCCTTCCTCACCCCACAGTTTATGAGGTAGCTATTGAACACTAACTAGCTGGCCTGAGTAATGCTCCTCGCTGGATGGATAGTGGCTTCCTCTCACCTTGAGTGAATGGTTGCCCTTGGTCTTGAAGCTGATGTGGTTTCCCTGGCTACAGAGTCTGTTTGCACAGCATCAAAGGTGACTCGTGTGCACACCAGAATGCAAACATGGAAGAGGAAACACACTTTCCTTTTCCTCCAGGCAGAATTTCAACACCCAGCCTGACCCCCACATGACTTCACCTACTGGACCTGGGGATGCCTTGATGTTCAGTTCTTTAGAAGCGTAGGAAGTCAAGATCTGTTTTCACTTTCTCGTTTTTCATTCCAATATCTGCTGACCTAAGCGTGTCCTCCTGTGTGCAGCTGGAGCTGCAGGTGGGAACGGGAGAAAAATCACATGATGTCAGCACTTACCTATGCATTTGGATGTGAACCTGATGGCAAATTATAGCCTGTCGCTCTTAAATGAGTGAGCCAAGACGGCGATGCCAATTTCAGGAGATGCCCTTTTTTCTGTACTACAACTTAGGGAGGGGATATAAATATCGTAATTAATTTGCCTAATGTATATGAGTTTTCAATTCAGTAGTGAAAAAGGGGGAAGGAGAAGAATATTTTTTAGCTTATTGAGCAATATGTGTGAAATGTCAGAATAACAAGGACCAGAGAGATCAGCTCTCTCCTTCGCTCAGGAAAGATACCATGAAAGGACCAGGGTTCACTTGTACAAACAGCCTGGCTGTGCCAGAGAGAGAAGAGAATTTGCCACAACCCACGAGTTGTGCCTGAGGCAACGATGGTTCACAGCTGCAGAAGGTGTTCCTGGCACCTTGAGAGCAAAGCTTCAAAGGTGGGGGTCAGAAAGCACGTGGCCGATTGTCTGTGGAAAGGATCATGGTACCTTAAACCCCTTATGGGTCTGTCTGAATCCTTTGATATTAAGGCTCGAGGGAGAGCTATTTCTGTGCTTTGAGCTCCCAAAGCAAAGAAACTAGATTACATTAGCGGCTTCTAGCAAGTGGAGCATCAAGTAGCAGTGCAATGCTGTTTATTTTCTGAACGTGTTTCTTCCTTGTGTTGGGCCCCAGGCATGTGGAGCGAAACAGAAATATCAAAAGGGCGTGCTGTAAGGAGCAGGTGCTGAGGTCTCTTCTCGGACCCTACCTCGTTCTGTTCAAGAAGTGGGAGGCCCAGGCCAGAGGCCAGAGAGAACTTTAGAGATGATGCTCTTACTTCACCATTTCTTCCTGTCCTGAGGGCACAAGGTTAGGTGTCAAGTTCACAGAAGGGGATCATTTAGGGATTTGGGTGAGCTACATTGTGCAGAGGAGATTTCAAGCCATTTTGAAGTTGATTTCTCTCAGCTTCCCCACTCTAGGCAGAGATTGTGATGATCCCAAGCATCCTATCTAAGTTTTTCTTTTATGT
The DNA here is from genome assembly GCA_004024765.1 of Zapus hudsonius. NCBI lineage: Eukaryota > Metazoa > Chordata > Mammalia > Rodentia > Dipodidae > Zapus > Zapus hudsonius. Next base: position 29,311 of record PVHP010006677.1, read on the forward strand.
ACCTTGACAGTTCAGAAATAATTTGAGCTGGAATCTTTCATCTTTTCTATATTGGATGTGAGCATTGTGTGAAGGTTACATAAATAATAAAAATAACAGCTCACATTTATTGACTACTTGCTAGGAACCAGAGATTAGTTGATTTAATCCTCACAACTGTCTTGGTGGTAAATATTAACATCTCTTCCTAGTCCTTGTTAGAATGCAGACTCATGGGCTTATCAAACATGAGAGTCGTGATCAGAGCCTGGCACCCTTGACCCCAGAAACGTAGACACCACCAGGGCTCCATCCAATAATGAGTGTAATTGACACACTGCTGATGGGGAAAACAACTCTAGCTTTCTGTCACTATTCCAAAACAAAACTGAAGGTGTGAAAAGGTGATTAACTTCCCAACAGAACCTCTAAGAAGAAACACGAGGAAGGTGACATCCCCAAGCTAGCTTAATCCTTATCTGCCACTTCCTAACCTGGACAGCCTTGGCAAGCTGGTAAAATAACGTCAATGGAATTCAGATTTTAATAATTCAGAAAGAATGGGTAGAGAGTATATATGGAGTTCCAAATACACACCCCACTCTCCCACTCCCTTCTCTAAGATCGTAGCCCTGTCACAAGATCAGACAACGTGCTGTGCTATGGTGGACTTGTCTCGGTTATTACACATTGTAACAAACAATGGTCCTTGTTTGAACCCCTGCATTAACCATTGATCCCTTGTCCCTTCTGCTCAACCATCTTCTCACTGTCTCTACAGTTTTCTCTTTTTCAAACTATCATGGAGTTGGGATAATATCATACACCCATGTCTGCCCATGCATGTGGAGGCCGGAGGTCAACACCGGCTGTTTGTCTCAGTCATTCTCCATCTTATTTATTTTTTAAATGGGTTTCTCACTGAGCCTAGAACTCAGTGATTCCAGGTAACCGGTGATCCCCAAAGATCTCCTGTTTCTCCACCAATACTGGAATTACAAGTGTGTGTCACCATTTCCTGCCCTGCATTTTATGTGGGGATTCAAACTTAGGTCCTCATATTTACACAGCAAACACTTTACCAACGAACTGTCATCCCAGACAGGGTCTCAGGAAGCCCAGGCTGGCCTTGAACTTCCGAGTTTCCTGTCTGCACTTTCTGAGTGCTGGGATTACAGATGAACTGGGCCACACCACTCCTGGTTTTAAGGTTTTGTAATTGTAGTTCATAATCTATTTTGACCCAAATTTTGTGAAAAATTGTTCCACAAGAAGGCTGGACGCCAAAGTTGCAAATTAATCTGGCCCCCAGTGACACACCTCCTCCAGCAAGGCTGCACCTGCTGGGGATCAAGGTGGAAGCTTAATCACAAACACTTGAGGCCATGGACAACATTAGCATTGCAGGCAGTAATCAGACCCCTTTCTAACAATGCACTTAGCAACCTGTTAGCAAAGGTGATCCCCACCTGGATCAAAGTGCTCTGCACTTCTAACAATGTAAATAAATTTCTCCTCTCGGCAACCCCTTGGTGACACCCTTTTCTGTTTAAACATGTTCTGAGATACATCTAGCAGACAGAGACAGGGGCTTGTCTGGTTTGGGGTGCATGCAGAGTAGGGCAAACTGTGACCTCTGAGTGAACTTTTCAGTAGAGTGCACTACTAAGTGCACATATGATGCATTATGGGAAGAAACATGTCCAGTGGAGAACTTAACAGAACTCGAGCCTGTCAATCAAAATAAAGACCCACCCAAACTACACTCTCTAGGGACCAGCTCCTCCTCCCAGGCCAGGCGAAAAAAAAGTCCCAAACAGTGACCCTCTGCTCTCGGATGGTCCAAAACATATGCTTTTGCTTTGTTCTTTTGATGGCTTCATTTATTTGTCTTTTCTTTTTTTCATTGTGTAATTGCATAATATTTTTAGCATCTTTAGTGTCATAAATAGATACATTGTATGAGCAAATCTTGTGGTAGTACCCCCATTTCCCTCCTCCCTGTCCCCAACTCACTGGGGGCCCCCCTCAGTGCGCATACTGGATCAGTCCACGGGATAGGGGGTTATGAATTGCACAAGAGGTAGCCAGTTTTTCTTCCCCCATTATGTGTTGTTGCTGAGGGGGTTGATGTCTCTGGATATTCTCCTCCACCATGGCTCTTGCATTCTTTTTGCTCCCTCTTCTGCTCAGTTCCCTGGGTCATTCATGGTGGGTGAGTTTTAAGTCAGCTTCATTGTTGGGATCTTAAGTGTCCCTGGATTTTGGGTTGTGTTGGATATTATTGGTGTCTGTCTCGTTGACCTATCCTGGGTTATCTGACTTGCTATGGTGATAGTTCTCTTGTTTATCATGCCACTTTCTCATAGGTTTCATTTGGGGCCTAGATAATAGGCCAGGGGTGGTTCATCTCTTCTCAGGATGTCAGCCATCATCCCATAACTTGTTGGTAGAATTGGGTTGTCCATGGCTCTCACTGCCTTCTGAAAAATACAAACATAATCTCCATGTGAGAGTGAGATCAGTATAGGTAAATGAGACACACATTGCTAATTTGGCCAGATTCTAATGGGTGTCGCCTCTCTGCAGATCTCTGATAGTGAGAATTTCCCCTTGGGGCCTGTGTTCTTGATCCCCATAAGATTTTGCCTTGGATCTCTCAGTTCCAGTCATTAATTTATCTTTTCATAGCATTCATAGAATTGGGCTTCACTGTGGTATCTTTCAAACAAATTTTGGGTTTTGCTCTCTCTCTCTCTCTTTCTCTCTCTCTCTCTTTCTCTCTCTCTCTCTTTCTCTCTCTCTCTTTCTCTCTCTCTCTCTTCCCTCATCCCTCCCTGCCTGTGACTCCCACAGCCTCCTTCCCAATTTCCTATTACATGACTCCTGTCTTCTTCCCCTCCCATCTGGTGGTCTCCTACCTCATTTCAGAGCATGTCTTGCTTTGCTCTTAATAAAACTTCTTGTGAGGCTGGAGAGATGGTTCAATGATTAAAAGTGCTTGCTTGCAAAACCTGACAACCTGAGTTTGATTCCCCAGTATCCACATAAAGTCAGATGCAGAAAGTGGTGCATGTGTCTGGGGTTTGTTTAAAGTGGCAAGAGGCCCTGGCATGCCCATTCTCATTCTCTCTCGCTCTCTCCTTACAAATAAATAATAAAAATAAAACTTATTGTTTCTTTTCTTTTTATTGTGTGTGAGTCTTTTCCAACTCTTTGAACAAGGTCCCAAGAACCTAGAGACACCCAGACAGAGACCACCAGTAACACACTGTCATGGTTTGATCCAGGTGGCCCCACAAACAAATGAATGCGTTCTGAATGTTCAATCCCCAACTGATGGCAGTTTTGGAATTAATCCTCACTAGAACTGTGTTGTTAGGGGCAGGCTTATGGGGTTATAAGCCAGCTTCCCCTTGCCAGTGTTCGGCACACTGTCCTGCCATTCCTTGCAGTGCAGTGGCAGAAGTGATGTCTACCCCTCTGCTCATGCCATCATTTTCCCTGCCAGGATGGAGTCTCTCTTCAAGTCCTTAAGCCTAATAAACCCATTTCTCCACAAGCTGCTTTTGTTTGGGTTCTTTCTGCATAGCAACTAGAAAGCTGACTACACAGTTTCGGTACCAGGAGTGAGGTCATCTGTTGCTGTTAGAACCCTGATCTTATGCCTTTGGCCTTTTAGAAGTGGTCTGTAGAAGGAATGTGGAAGGATTTGAAAGCTTGCCCTAAGAGACACCTTGCCTGATGGAATATTCTGGTCAGAGTTGAAAGGCTTGAATGAAGTAAGAACTATGGACTGAGAGGTTTGGCTTACAAGAGTGAGAAAGAACTTTGTCAGGACTGTGCCAGAAGCAGTTTGTGTGAGAGGCTTGCTGCATTCTGCCTACTGTGTCCTGAGAACCTGTGCAGGGTTGTTTTACGTTAAGATGGACTGGTGTGAGCAGATGGAGATGGCACAGAAAGAAAGATCTTTGGGCCTATACTTCTGCCCATTCAGCTGCAATTATTTGAGAGATTTGAGATTGAACCAGCTGGTCTGCATTGGAACAACAGGAAGAATGCAGACTCTTTGAAGTAAGGGGCCTGAATGCTTTGTTCTTGCCCCCCTGGATTAACAAGTTGGTAGTACACCTGGTTCTGTGGAATGGAGATTGGTTAGAAAGAGAGGGTCGTTTGATTTGCAACACAATTTGTTTTTGAAAAATGGCCATTGGGGTGTGAAGCAGGTGTGCTAGGTTGCCTGCATGGAGCCCAATGAAGCCATGAGGATTAACTGTGGGTTGCAATGGAGTGAATTCCAGGACTATGGATGGATGCCAAGGCGAGCTACCAGCACCAGATGAAGTTTTCCTGGGCTATGAGTAGCCGAGTTGGAGGGGCGGAATTGAATCTCCAAGAGACTTGTTATTGATTACAATCATTGAACTTGGAGTTAGAGATTGATGCTGCAGTGCCTATTTTAAATCTTGTATTGGTTCAATCTGCTTTGGCTGTGCCTCATGTTTTGTAGTGTGAATGTTCTATGACATTATGGGTTTATTTTTGGTATTATGGCTCAGTTGAAAGCTGTGGGGACTTAGGAGTTGAGCTGAACACATTGTATTTACATCATATATGATTTGGGGGGGGAGGGCAGGGGCGGACTGTCATGGTTTGATCCAGGTGTCCCCACAAACAAATGAATGTGTTCTGGGTAACTGATCCTCAGCTGATGGCAGTTTGGATTTTACAACCTCACTGGAGCTGTGTTGTTGGGGGCGAGTTTATGGGGATTATAAGCCAGCTCCCCCTTGCCAGTATTTGGCGCACCTTCCTGCCGCTGTTTCCAGTGCTGTGGCAGAGGTGATGTCCACCCCTCTGCTCATGCCATCATTTTCCCTTCCAGGATGGAATCTCCCCTTGAGTCCAAAAGCCTAATAAACCCATTCCTCATCAAGCCACTTTTTTGGGGGTTCTTTCTGTGCATCAACTAGAAAGCTGACTACAACACACACTTATATGAAATGTACTAATAAAATCAAAGTAACTAGCATTTCATTTCCTTATTGTTACTTTGTATTTGGAGACGTCAAGCCACTTGAAGTTACTCATAACATATATACTAGGACATTGTGAACTTCAGTAACTCTACTGCATTGCGGAATGTAGAACTTAGTATTTATTAAATGTGTTCAACCTCCATGCAAAGTGAAACCCCAATGAGACATTTCACATCATCCAGAATGGCTGTCCAAAAAAAAAAACAAAAACACAACATAATGGTAAGGCAGGTGGATTGTAAATTAGCACAGTTAATAGTAAGAATAGCATGGAAATTCCTAAAAGTCTAAACAGACCTGTTTTATGATCCAGATATCCTACTTCTAGGAACATATCTCAAGAAAATAACATCAACATATTAAGCAAACAGTATGCTCCTGTTTATACTCAAGAGCTAAGATATGGAATCAATCTCTATAACCATGCATGAATGAATGGATAAATAATGCATAGTACATATCCACCATGGAATATCTTTGGAAATACTACTTAGCCATAAACAGCAAGAAGTTTATTATTTTATGGATGGAACTAGAGATCGGTATGTTAAGTGAAATAAACACAGAAAGACAAGTTACCCATGAACTCACTCATATACAGTGTCTAACAATGGTAATGTCACAGTAGCAGTTGAGGGCAGAATGGTGGCTTCCCAGATGCTGGGTGAGTAGGGAAAAGGAAGGCATGGAGGGCAGGTGGTCAGTGATACTAAGATGCAGTTGATATAGGGTTAGACGTTCTAGTGTGTAATTACTGCAGAAGAGAGTGACTACATAGGCAGAAATCATGTACTATATATGCATGTTATGTCACATAAAGTTAAAATGTTTTGAATATTTCCCATAAATAAGTAATGCATATTTGAGTATAAATAAGCTGATTACACAATGTATACATGCATCAAAACATCACATAGTACCCCATAGTTAGGTAAAATTTTAGTGTGTTGGTTAAAAATAAATTTAACTCATTGAAAAATGGTCATTTAAACCATTTTTAAAATATACAACTCTTTAGCATTGGGAACATTTTTCCCTTCCCCAGGCTCAGTATATATACCTATAGTTCCATCTCTATGAATTTTCCTAATTCAGATATTTCATGAAATGAATTATAGTAAGAAAATAAGACATAAGTCTAGTGCAACTATAGTGTGTAAATGTATTTAATTTCACTTTAACTACATTATACTGCAAGCATTCCTCCACATAAATTTTGTAATTTCCACAGTAAAGTTGGAGGATGTTTTATTGAGAACACACTGTAGCTGACTTGATAATTTTATCTTTGTGAGGCAGTATAGAAGGGAACGTTAGTATAAGGACGCCAGAAAGAAAAGGACCCCTCACCCTGGAGTATGTTCAAAGCAAAGAATTCTGGCGTTTCTCTCTTCCCAGCTATAAACCAGCTATAAAATTATAAAATTCTCTAGTAATCCCACCAGAAACACCACTACAGGCTAAGGACATCTACTGAACCCCTGTGTAACCCTAGTTGCTTCTGGTTTTACCTTGTAACCCCACGCAAAATAACCTGGGGACCACCCTATAATCTCCCCTTTCAAAAAGAGAGAAAAGGGGAAAATGTTTCTTGGCAACCTTTTGAGATGGAGCTTGAGAGTCACTGAAATGATACCTATGGCTAATGTGAAGACATTTAATTGCACCTCTCCCATGAGGAGCTCCCAGCCACACACACTCAGGTCTTGCCCTCAGTGGCTCCCCTGAGGAGCCCACACCACCCTCAAATCCTGGGTGTGCCAGACTTGAGGTCTCTAAAAATCTAGGGTAACTCCCCAAGCTGTTGAGGAGGGTGACATTACAGAATTGTGCCTCATGGAGGTTGTTGTCTTTGTTATTCTACTGGTTTTTTTATTATCATCAAGACTGTAATAAACATGCAGCTTCTATCCGGGTTGCAATTATTTCCTTGAAATTGATTACCTGGAATGAATTCCTTGGAATACCTGGATGGAGTTGAAATAAGGACGGGGATCTCTAACAATATTACATTAATTTCCGACTTTACTGACCATTCACGAGGTACTTGTTTTACCACTTCCTTGTGAACAGTGGGCATCCATAGAGATTTAACTCTTATAGACTCCTTGGTTTGTGACATTTGACTTTGAAATCAAAGATGCTGTTAGTTCTTCCATTTTTATCACTTCTGGCAGAGTGGTTTTTCTCAGGAAAAAAAAAAACCCTAGCATATCAAGGCAGATAACATTTCCAATTTATGGCTCCCTTGAAAGTGGCTGTAGGAAAAGAACAAATACAGTCTGTGTTCAATCTATTCAATTAGAACCGAACAAGAAATTTATTTCAACACATACAAATCAGCAAATCCCATCCTGGTTGGATTCCATTTAGCATTTATGTCGGCTTAATTAAATCACCAATGGGGTTTCTTACAAGGAGAATGGCCTTCAGGAAATACGCTTGCTAAATACTCCTCAATGAATAAACAAGGACACAGGCTGCCTCTCAGAGTCTCTTGCTTTTTCTCCAAGTTTCAGATCTCTGCTAGATCTTGTATTCAAGCAGCTGATGGGTTTTGAAACTGGACACTGTGGCACGTGGTCAGCTGATGCTGAGGCCTGGGACAGGCCTGTGCAGATGGACACCCGACTCCTTGCGCTGCCCCTCGCTGAACGCCTTTGCAGGAGCAAGCCTGCCTTCTCACACAGGCGGGAGTTCGCTGTGTGAACACCCTACCTTCCACAAAGTTGAGAGCCAGCCAGAGAAAAGGAGAGAAGGGAGACATTATCAATTCTTCTTGTGAAAACCAAACTTGCTCAGTGCTCACTCATTTGCCTGGCTCTCTGTTAGATTTGAATGTAAAATGCACCCACCCCATTAGACTCATGTGTCTGGGGAGCGCCACTTGATGGTGCTCTTTGGGAAGGTTGTGGAACCTTTGGGTGGAGCTTTGCTGGAGGAAGTAGGCCACTGGGAGGTTGCCTTGAAGTTTTATAGCCCCATCCCACCTCCTGTTCACCCTCGATTTCCTGACTGTCAATGTAACCAGTTAGTCTTCCTGCTGCCATTATGGCTTCCTGATCATGATGGACTGAACCTCTCTGAACTGTAAGCCAAAATAAATCCTTCTTCCCTTTCGTTTCGTCAGGTATTTTGTTCCAGAAATGAGAAAGGTGACATACATTCTCCAATCACAATTTCCAAATTCTCTCTTCTCTCTCATTCTTGCTTTACTGCTCCTTACAAGTTAAGGCACTTGCCTGCAAAACCTAGCCACCTGAGTTCAATTCCCCAGTACCCACATAAAGCCAGGTGCACAAAGTGGCACATACATCTGGAGTTCATTTGCAGAGCCTAGATGCCCTGGTGCACCCATTCTCTCTCTGTCTCTTTCTCTCTCTCTGTTTGCAAATAAATAAATAAAAATATTTTTAAGGTAACAAGGTTCCTATGCTTCTACTATTCAAGCCAGCATGACTGAGAACCTCAGGTGACAGGATGAGTGACACTTGTTTGATTTAGCCACATCCAGGGAGGAAAGCACCATCACTTGCCTCACTTACAGGGACAGAAATGGGTTACGCAATAAGAGTGAAGCCTAGGTCTTTCTTGTCTGGTTTCTGAGTTCTAATGTCTGCTGCCCTAAAGCCAGGTTCTGGAGAAGGTTAACTTATGATAGCTAAGCTGTCCTTGGAAGGAGTCCCAGGAATTGCCCCAATGCAACAGACATGTGTGTTATCTCCTGCTAAAGTGTAGATTCTGTATTTTAATGTTTTTAGAAGAATATTGCAGCCAGTTAGTCCCATGGAAACCATCTAGCATTTTAAGAGATTGGTAGAAAAAATATACTTTTTTCAGGTATTAAAGATTAAACCCAGGGTCTTGCACATACTAGGCAAGTACTATGTCACTGAATTGCAATTGCATCCCTGGTCATCTTTTTAGGTGTTTCGTTTCTTTATCTTCATTTTGAATTGTTTTTGAGGCAGGGTCTCACTAAGTTGCCAAGGTTGGCCTTCAACTTGTAATCTTCCCGCTTCCAGTAGCTGGAGGGCAGGCCTGTGCCACCACACCTGCTTGAAATCTTACCTTCATTGTTTTTGTTTTAGTTTCCATATTACTCCTACTCTCTAACAACCTTGAAGTCTATTTCGGAGAGTCCTGTTTAAAAAATCCCTTCCTAGGAAGGCTGAAAAGACCTTAGGGCAGCCCTTTCGTCTCTCTCAACGTAGAGCTGAGGACCTGGGAGGGAAGCTGTGTTCAGAATCCCCAGCCAGAGTGCCAGTGGGTCCTTCTATCCTCTGATTCCTCCAGGAGAATAATGCCTCTTATCCTCTCTTTGAACGACAGGACACAGCATTTCCCCAGACTGATGAGTTCAGGCTCAAGTAATCCTTATTTACAAAGATGCGGACTCCAGCTGCAGGGCTGTGCAGGCCCCAGGTGGTGGGGATGCAGTAGGTTAATCGCCTCTTTGAATATGAAGACATGTGACTGGAAAGCTGCTGAGTGTAATGGAAAAATCCAAAATCCAATTGAAAGTTGAAGACTGGAGTTAGGGTTCAGGGTCATCTGCTTAAAGCTTGTCTGATCCTGAGGTGCCATGTCATGGCCCAGAGCCAGTGGTGTCCCCAGTATCCCAGGCAAAGCCTGACACATACATACACATTCAAACACAGCATAATTACTGCGGAATTTTCTGTTATCAGCCTGCCTGGCTTTTAACGTCATGCTATATCTGGGTCTCTAGAAAATAATCGAATAGTGCCAAGTTCCAATTCATTGTCTGGAAAACAGACGCAGCAGTAGGACCTCCTCCAGGCCCTTCAACAGAGAACCCCACACGTCATCCTCTCCGGACTTCCTTTTCTCCACATCCTTCCTCGCACAGCCATGTGCTCCACCGTGACCTTTCAGTCAGTCAACAATGGACGATGTACACTATGGGGGTCTCCTATTTCCTAGAGACATCGGGTTGTCTTGCTTGTATAATCCCCTCTGTGATAACTGCACAGTAATGAAGTCATATAACGATGGATGTCCCAGCATGCTCTTTTGACCTTGAGAAATGTGACTGTGTGTCTCCTGGAGGGGTGGCAGGAGCCACAGAGGAGAGAATCACACAGATCCACATTTTGAATGTGATTCGAGGGGACTGAATGAACTTCCAAAAATGCTGGATTTTATGATCCATTTTAAGTATCTAAGTGCTGAGAGACTTGCTTCCACCCCACAAGAAACATGCCCAAGCTCAGCATGTCAGGAAGTGACAGGGATTTCCATCTCTCCTTCCCTTTGCTTTTAGACATCCATTCTTCCTCCTTTCCACTCTCCTTCCTCCCTCAGCCTGGATTTCAGATAGTAAATTTGCAATTTTCCTTCTGGATTCTAAATTTCATATTAACTGCCCTTCCCTGAGACAACATGCCTGACCTTTGTTGCAGTTACCTTCTCCTTGGTGGCCCAAAGCATATGACTGAAGGCAGCTGATGGGATGAAAGCATGTATGGTGGCTTAGTCTGGAGAAGAAGCTCCAAGATGGCAGAGAAAAGCATGGCATGAGCAGGAGCTAGATATCACCTCCTTGCTGTGCACAGGAGGTGGAAAACGTATCAGGACGGTGAGCCAAAGTCTAGCAAAGGGGAACTGGCTATGGCACCCCTAAGTCTGCCTCTATCAACACACCTTCTACAGCAATAGTCCACCATTCAATTGCCACCAGCTGGGGACCAAATATTCAAAACACATGAGTTGCCAGCACTCGGGATACAGCGATAGAAGACTGATGTAAGTTCCAGGTCAGCCTGGGCTACAGCCAGACCCTACCTTAAACAAATGAGTTTATGGGGACAGCTAATTCAACCCCCCACAGCTCTAGTTGGTGGTGATCACAGAAAGAGGTTTTAACCCACCCCTGTGGCAGAAAAGCAGCCTCCTCCAGGCTCATTCCTTGATCTCTTCTTCTCCTTGTCACCAGGATAGTTGGAGCCTCTGTTCAACCTCTTCTTCCTCTTATAGGCCTGACTCACATGTTGGTGTCCACTCTGAGCCAGCTGCTGTGATGAACTGTGATGTCACAGGCAGAGTGTGTTAAGAGCAAAGACATCTGTCGGGGGAGAGTAAAGGAAGCTGAGATCATTGCCACAGCTTTGTTAATACTCAGAATTTGAATCTTGGGCTTACTGTATGTGCTTTTAAACACATTGGCTTTAGTTTCCTCAATACCCCTAGGATGCATGTACTAGAACTCCCATTTTCTAAAGGAGGCGACTAAGACTCATCCCTGGCAAAGCTGGGATGTCAACTTAATCTGAGAACATATTCAGAAATTAGGGGCTATATCTCAGACATTCTCAGGAGTGGGAAACGGGTGGAGAACGGCGTCCGGATGGGCACACTTTCAAGCTGGAAGCAAGGAGAGCATGTGGGTGGACTCTGGCCTTATAAAGGCCAGAACAGGAACCAACAAACAGTCCAACTGCAGAGAACAGATATGAGGATAAGGACCCAAGTCCAGAAGTCTGAGCATAGCTGTTCCTAAACACAGTAGGTAAAGGGCAGATAACCCTATCTGGGGCCTCAGTTCTTGGGAATGGAGGACCACTAGCTAGCCCTTCTTAGGCACTGGCTCAGAGCCTAGCAGAGAAAGATCACTGATCTCTTGGACAACAATTGACACAGGAGAAATGCCAGCTAGTCATCAGGGTACCTGCTCAGAACCTAGGCGTGGGGGCTCAAGGACTTTCATGGCCAGCAGTGAATCAGAGATACTGCATGTTTACTGTGGGGCCCTAGTCTACTTACTATGGCAGCTCCAGTGCGGCTTGCTTAGTGCAATCCACAGGAAGCACAGGGACATTTACAGCCCGAGGAAGGACCCCTGAACTCAGCTCATGTGTTGGAACTGAGGAAGACCTTATGGAGTGTGAGGTATGGAAGAAAGGACAAGGAGGGAGGGATAGAGGGAAGCTGGAGAACAAGAAGTGGCAGGTGCCAAGCCTCAGAGGTGGGTGAAGCTCATGGCAGAGAGAAATCCCAGTTGGATCTCATGGGGGTGCAGTGGAGGGTATAATCTGCCCTAGAGTCTTCTATTGCTCTTTGATAATGTCCTTATCTAACCTTCATCTTTAAAGGATATTTTCACAAGAATTAAGATGTTGTCTTAGTACTTGGAAGAAATCATTACATTGTCTTCCAGAATCCACTATTGCGACTAGGAGTTGGGTCATCCATGCTGTTCCTCCTCTGATGGCCTCAGGCCTTCTGCCCATACAGACACTCGATTCTAATTCTAGCTGCTTTGATGATTTTTCCCTTGGTATTTGATTTTTTTGGATGTTGTCTAAAATGTACTCCCATGAGAAATGGTTTATCTAGTTTCATTCCTCAGAGGGTTTATAGAAATGCTTGAATTTGGATCTTTCATTGATTTTTAGCATAATCCTTAGATATTAGTATTTTAAATATCTATCCTGACTCCATCCCCTATCTATCCATCATCTATCTTTCCCTAATGGATTTCAAATTTTACAAATGTTAAATCATTCCATTTTGTTCTAATAACTCTTTTGTTCTTTTTATATTATTAATTTCAAGCATTTTGGTCTTTTCCTAACAATCTGTATTGATTTTTTTCTTAAACAAAGACAAGTTTTTTTTTTCCCCATTCAGTGATTTTCCTTTCAGTTGCTTCTAATCTCTTGTAACTCATTGGGTTATTAAATTTAGTTATTTGATTTTTCATTTTCATTTTTTATTTGATAACTTCCTTTTTTCAAGTTTGCTGAAGGAATCCAGAGCCTTGTGCATGCTCAACAAGCAAGCTGCTATTATGTTTCACCCTGGCTTTGTGAAACAGGGTCTCACTATGTAACCCTGGCTATCCCCCTTCTCAGCCAAATCCTGGTACTACAGGTATGTCTCTTCAAGCCCAGCAGATTTGGTGCCATTAAAACTTAAATTCTAATTATCAAGTAAAATCCCTCAGCCTCTATCACTTCACCACAGCAGTCAAAAATATTTTCAAAGACTGGGCTATCCATGGTCCCCTACCACAAAGACTGATACAGACGGCCCACAGAGGAGGATATCTAGCTGACTGGGGATGGGGAAGGGGCCAATGAGGAATTGGGAATAACAACTCATTGTTTGCCCACTAAACAATGTTACTCATTGTGGATAATAAAAAAAAAAGTCAAAGACAACAAAAAATATTTTCAATTTTGCATCCAGCATGTGAGCTATCATGAGTCATTGCCAAGCCAGTGTTTTTCAATGGCTCTATTTTCCTCCAGGGTGTTTATTTTAGCTTCAAGAGAGCAGTTAGGTTGAGGTAACCCCTTTAATTCATTCAGTTCCTGAGTTAATTTAGAAATAGGTTTCAGATTACTTCTGAATCTTTTTAGTTTACCTATAAAATGAGGATGCAGCCCTTTGCCAGGGCTCCCAGTGCTTGTTTTGCAGTGCCATGGGCCTTCTGGTCCCTGTTTACATTCTCATTACCTTGTGACAGCATGTGTTTAATCTTGTCCTGTGTTACCGGGACTGGAAAGTGACCAGGGGACATCCCCAGAGTTCCATGTTTCCTTCTTGGAGTCAACTTTGTTGTCTTCAAATCCTGATCATTCAGTAACTTTGAACCTGAGTTTTCATTATCCTGCCTGGGGCACAGCCACAGGTCTTGTCAGGTGTCCCTTCCTCCTCTGGTCCTTAACTTCATCCCTTGTGATACAGTGAAATGTCAAATGTCTCCAGGAATGACTGAGCCAAGAAGACTTGTCTGCCCTCAAAGATCCCAGACTCTTTCAAATCCTTTATATGCCAGTTCCTGGCTGTCTGGGTGGCTCTCTTCTGCCTGCAGTAGATGAGGGGCTTGATGTATATTTCATCTATATTCACTTATTCTATTTAGTGAATATCAAGTCTGTTTCTGGCTCATCCACTGTGTTGTAGGCTCTGTTTAAACATTTTTTCAATTGAAATTACTGGAGTGTGTATTTATGTGTGTGTGTGTGTGTGTGCACACCTTTAGGAGTGATTTTATGGAGCTGGAGAGAAAGACAAGGCAGAAAAGAGGGGCATAGAAAGCCAGAGTTCTAGCAAGAAACACTGGGCACACTGAAGGGGTATATATATACATAAACACTACTACCAAGGGTAGGGGATCACAATGAAGGAAAGGCAGGACCACACATGAGCTCTAAAGAAGCAAATGAAGGAGCTGGAGAAATGTCTCAGTGGTGCAGGCGCTTGCCTTCCAGCCTAAGGACCAGAATTCGATTCCCTAGTACCCATGAAAAGCCAGATGCACAAGGGGGTGCATGTATCTGGAGTTCATTTCCAAATGAAGAGAATCAGATAAACTGAACACAAAAGCCTCAGGACATTCAATACAAGCTGTGGCTATGGGAGGTCACCTGTGGTCAGGTGACTCAGAGCATGGAACAAGATATGGCTGAAGAGGAAAATGTTCCTACAAGACCTGTGTGGTCAGGTGACTCAGAGCGTGGAACCCAGTTGCCTTCATCTTTCTGCTTACACTAAATGACTTACTGGCTATCCCTCTAATTAGTCAAGCACGAGAAATTTCCAATGGTGCACCCTGTAGAGGTCAGTGTCCAGGACCTGGAGCAAGAGGACTGATACGGAATACGGGCAACAAGGAGAGGCATGCTGGGTAACTAAAGAGTTAAGTTTTGGATAAAACAAGAGGTTTTGAAATCCAGAGTATAAAGGATTAGAGTACAAATGGAGAGGTGGTCTTCCTCTCCACTTTAATCATTTGATAGTTCAGGGACATTGAAGGCGTTATTAACCAACTACTACTACACTCCAGCTCCTGAAGTCCTTCATTATTCCAAACTAAAACTGCAACTTCTGCTACATATCAGCACCCTCTCCTTTGTTCCGCCATCCATCTTAACCAAAAGGGACAATTAAGGAATGGTTATGGGTAGATTTGTGGTGAGATAATGGAGAATTTCTTTCAATCACTTCTCATCGCCTGAGAGTGAGGCATGGGGAGCAAGAATGGAGGTTTGAAGAGAGGCGGTGTCTGCAAGGCAGATAATCTTTACAGAGAAGTGCTTGAAGAAAGAAAGGCAATGCTGGGTGTCCATGCAAAGCCCATGGTCCCGCCGGGCATGGTGGTTCACACCTGTAATCCCAGCACTGGGGAGGCAGAAGTAGGAGGATTTCCATGAGTTCGAGACCACCCTGAGACTACATAGTGAACTCCAGGTCAGCCTGGGCTAAAGAGAGACCCCACTTTGAAAAACAAAACAAAACAAAAAAAAAAAAACAAAGTCTGTGGTTCTGAGTTTTTAAGAAGCTAGTTGGGCTACTCCTCTGCTTTTTCTTAGCCTACCATCTGGAAAAAATGAAAGAAATGAATTTAAGGTATTTTAAGGGGGTATTGGTTAAAAAATGTGTCATGCAGCCTGTGGTAGTTTTGAGTAAATGTCCCCCAATAGAATTTATTATAATTGTGAATTGTCTTCAGCATTCTGGCTGGAGGAAGTGTCACTTTGGCCTGGCCTCCTGGGGTCTAGCCCTGAGGTATTTCAAATTGGATGCAAAATACTAGGGATAGATATGCAAAAGAAAAGCCACAATCCCAGTCTGGCAGTTCTGCATTTTTCTGAGTTACAATATGCTTGCTTGCTTGAGGTGCTGGTGGTGGGTTTCTCTCTCTGTTTGCTTCTGTAAAAGGGAGCCAGCCTTTTTCCTTAACTTCCCCTGGGTCTGTTACTTCAATAAATACTTTCCTCCCCAAATCGTGCCTGGTTTGGAGATTCATCCCAGCAATGTGTGACTGACACAGCCTATGCCATTTAATGAGGCAAGAGGAGATACAAGGTGAAAGAATAAGAAAGGCGATGGGCTAATGAATGGGAAGATAGACAACTGGAAGAATTTTGTTTGAGCCAGGCTTAAGTCCTTATGTAGGCCAGGCTGACATTGAACTAGCTCTTCTCCTGCCTCCTCTTCTCCAGGTAACAGTCACAGGAGTGAATAACTGGCTGTGATGTGAGTGACATACTGGCTAAGATGGCAACCATTGCATTCACTGTCTTAGAACTATTTAGTAGGGATATTGAATATTAGTCCAATGTTGAAGAGTTTGACATATATCTTAGAAGGTATGGTGGTCTGAATTAAATGTCCCCCGTAGCCTGTGTGCTTTGAATACTTGGAACACAGCTAGTGGCAATTTTGGAAGTGGAGCCTTGCTGGAGGAAGTGTGTCACTGGGGACAGACTTTAAGGCATATTAGTTCAGTAAACTGGGTGTTCAGAGCCAGCTCAGGCTTGCTGTTTCCTCCCTGCTGGTGTCACAAGACGTGATGCCCAGACTCAGCTCTGCTAGGCTCTCCCTACCATGATGAAACTTCCCCTGTAGAATGAAATCTGAAATAAACCCTTTACTCCCATCAGCTGCTTCTGGTCAGATATTTTGTCCCAATAGCATGAAGGCAACTGCTATAGAAGAACAGGGGTTAAAATTTCCAGTAGTGCCAAGTTCAGGGCATAAACATTGGCATGAACTGCAGATGGCATGATAAGAAGACAAAATGGCAAGTCACGTGTATGAAGTGAGGCAGTGTGATGAGCAGAGGTTGGGAAAGGATAAGAGTGGAAGCAAGGAGTTAACATACTCAGCGAATAAAAAGATCAGTGTCTGCCTCCACTTTCATAAGTAAAGAGACACGATTCTAAAACCTTGTCCAAGATCAAGCCTCAGCCCTTTAAAATAACTGTGAGAGAATGATACAATTCTTTAAGTTCCCATGAGTCTGAATTTTTGAAGAGTAGGTATTGGCAAAGCTATATTGCACAGGATCCAGAACCTAACTTGTACCTGCTCAAGTTCTCTCTAATTAAAATAATCTATTAAAGCCTCAGGATGGAAGTAACTATGCATGGATGTTCAGCATTCCCCCACAAGTCCATGCATCCTGGTGAGAGGCAACCATTTTTAGAGAAATTGAATCTGTTCTGGGCATAGTTATTATCATTCACCTGTGGATGTGATTGGCTTCACGGGTTAGGCAGATAAACTGAGACCATCCAGAGTGAGGCTTGGGACTCTGTTCATGATTGAGGAAGAGAAGCTCTTTTAGATTGTCCAGATATGAAGCAAACAGAAATGAGGAAAAAGTAGGGAGGGAAAATCCTTGATGATGATAGAAACTGAAGAAGAATTCAGGTTAAAAACCATATATGAAACCTTGGGACCCCAGATCTTTTCTGCTGTACTAAGCCCATGAACTCTGTGCTTACATAAAAGAGTTTGCTTAGCTTTTCAGAAAAACTGTCCTCAAAATCATCCTTAACTTAGAGAAAAATATTTTACATACCTCCTTCTGTGGATAAGTCAGAGAAGGGCAAGGCCAGTGGGTCCTGAAGACAGAGGAGGCAGACCGTGGACAGCTAGGCAGCAAATACACTGTTATTGTTTGAGAGCAGGACCCAGCTCCAGACTTTAATGGAGCAGTAGGTGGATACAATGAATGACAACAATTCAATGTATACATATACATGTAGTGGTTACTTTCTCATTGCTGGGGCAAAGCAGAAACAGCTGGTGGGAAAGGGTTTATTTCAGCTTCCAGGCTCAAGGAGTTTCATCAGTGGAGAAAGCATGGCAGACACCTGAGTCTCACATCTTGTCACAGCAGCAGGGGAAGGAAGTCATCCTAGTAAGGTACCTCAAAACATCCTGTGTGATGGATTAATAAACTCCAGGGTCTGCCCCCAGTGACACACCTCCTCCAGCAAGCCTCCACCTCCCAAAAGCCTCACAACTTTCCCAAATTGCTACTAAATGATGACCAAGCATTCAAAACACATGAGGCTTGGGGCATTGTTTTATATTCAAACCACCACATTCTGTCCCTGGCCTGCATAGACGCATGGCCATCTCATTGTGCAAAATGGACTCAGGTCAGTTTTAAAAGTCCCATAATCTCTGTCTGTCTCAACACTATTCAGAAGTCCAAAGTCTCATTCAAGACTCACAGGAGTCTCTTAACTGTGACTGACCCCTATAAAATCAAAACGTATTATTATATGGGATAAACATTCCCATTGCAATAAAAAAGCACATCAAAGAAATGTTGGAACAATGGAAAACAGAAAAGCAGCCCAGCTGGGCAAACATCAACAGCATTGCAACTCTAAGTCTGGCACTTGGGAGTCCTGATGAAATTGGGCTCCACAGGCTTGGAAGCTCCAGGCAGATCCAACAGCTTTCCTTGGCGACCATCCAACAGTTCTGACATCCCCAAAGTCCTGGGGTCCCCACTGCAACCATGGCTCATCCTCGCAGCTCTATACAATGGCCTCACAGGGCCTCCTTGCAGGAACCTCAAGCTTGCTTCACACTTCACACTTCAACTGTAGTTGGACTCGATGACCCTATATTTTCTGTATCTGTCATACTTCTGAAACCAGTATCATATTTGTATCATATTTGAGAGTGGGAGGTGATGGGGGAATGAGGCTGATTCTGATGAACTGGAAACTCCTTCAGCATTCCTCTTACAGTCTCTTGTTTACAAAAGAACCATCACTCTTCCCACTGTTCCAAGGCAGAGCAGGGGCCCACCCTCTATGGCTGTAAGTTCGTTAGCAATTGCAGCTGAAGATAATGAAGTCTCTGGGTCCCAAAACCTATTTACATTTCCTTCTGTGCCAAACTTTGTATGTTACATATCCTTCTGTTCTGTACTTTCCTCAGCCAGATACGCCAGCCCATTATTTCTACTTTGCTCCGGTTCTCATGGCACAGACAGAATGCAGCCATCCTTTCCCCAAAACATCACACAAACTGCTTGTAATTACCCAGAATTGATCAGTCCCCAATGGAAATGTGAATCATAAATACATAGAAATAGTTTGTGTTGATCAAAATGGAAATTTAAAAAGGTAAAAATGGAACAAGATGGAAGCTGCTCTTTAACCAGGCTTGATGTCCGTGTGGGCACGCACAGATAAGCTAGGGTTCTGTTTTTTTGAAATGCTCTGGCTAAGCTTCCCTGATGGGAGCTCTCCTGTCAAAGAACTGAATGCAGAGTGACCCAAGGACTTCATTTGAATTTAGGTGCGCTTGTTCTTGGAGCCCTGTGGATGGAGGCTCTGCTCTGCTCTGGTTTCCAGCGAGGAGGAGGAGCTATGGTGCACACATACCCGCCATCCTCAGAAAGGCTCTTCTTGCAAATGCAGGCTTCATCTACCATTCTTTTTTCGGCAGGCTGTGCTTCTTGAGATGGGAGCTGATATAAGCTGCAAGATTGTGAAATACAGTTTGCTCTGATGTCCCAAGGGAACTCAGTGAAGAGGCCACTGGCGGCTGATTAGGTCAGAATCCAACAGTCCTGTTGACAGTGTTGAGTGAAAGCGAGAGTTCCTTTGCCTATTAAGCCACTGCAGAGGCCCCAGCGCTGCACACACCTAATGAGGAAAGAGACCCTCAGAGAGTTCGCGAGGGACAGCACCTCCCTGCAAACTGGCAGCCGAGCTCACTGTTGCATAAAGCACCGTTTGATTTACCTCTGGGAGGAAGAGGTGGTGTTTAAACAGCTGCAGGATGCAGAGAAGGAAACAGCCGGCGGGAGAAAGGCCGGCTTGTTAGACTAAGAGGCAAGCAGAATCCCAGAGAGAAGGAGTAATCTTCTTTGCCAGTGTCTAACGTGATAAAAAACTGAGTCTGGACACCCGATTTCCTCTTCTCTGCCAGGCTGCAGGAGGTGTTCGAACTTCAACCTGCAACTAAGGCCCAAGGCAGGGAGCCCCACTTGGAAGACTGGCCTGGACACCCCTAAACTCAGTGGGTCACATCTACATATGAGAAAAATAGAGGCGTCTGAATAGAAGAGGAACGAGTTGGGATAAAGGGGCTCAGGGACAGGGGGACGGGGAGGGAGGATCAAGAAAAGGTAATGGGGGTGAATTATGATCAAAATACATTATATACACCCATAAAATTGTCAATCAATAAGAAAAAGATTTGTTTGGAAATCATATTGTAGATGTGAATCTGTTCTAAAGATCAGAACACTAAAGGTACAGAGTTAACTGATGTATCAAAAGTCAAAGAACTAGCCGGGCAAGGTGATGCACGCCTTTAGTCCCAGCACTCAAGAGGCTGGGTTAGGAAGATCTCTGTGAGTTCAAGAATAGCCTGTGGCTGCAGAGTGAGTTCCAGGTCAGCCTGGACTAGAGTGAGACCCTGCCTTGAAAAAACAAAGAAACAAACAAACAAGGAAACAAAGAAGAGTCATAGAACTAATAAACAAAACAGCTGAAATTTTGGCTAGGAACATCTCACTACATACACTCAGTTCTGCCTGTATTGAAAGCACCTGAAAACCTGTGTAGCAAACCCAATTTGTGGGCTGGGGAGATGGCTCAGGGGATAAAACCCTTGCAATACAAGCGTGAAGACTGGAGTGTGGATCCCCAGCACCTATATACATGCCTTGCATGGCAACCCACCTGTAATCTCAATGCCTGGGCGGAGAAGGCAGGGGACCCCTGAGGCAAGTTGGCTAACTAGATTATGGATGGGCTCTGGGTTCAAGCGAGCACCTCCGTAAGTGGAGAGTCATTGAGAAAGAAGAAGCTCAGCTTCACATGCACGAACATACATGTGCACCCACACACATACAAACACGTATCCTCACACAGACACACATGCATACCATACTTGAACATAAGCCAAAAAAAAAAAAAGTTATTGGTGAAGAGATTTCACCCAACGTGCCACCCAACTCATTAGAATATCCTGGAGTGGGGTCTGGGTGTCAGTATTGTGTAACGTGTCCCCAGCTGGGCAGCCAGAAGTGAGAAAATGAGACCACCATGGAGATTATTGGGGTTGTCTATGCACACAGCTCACAGTGGCCACTGATCAGCTGCCAATCCTGGTGGGCCTGGAATGCTGGGAGTCTAGGAGACCCTAAGGTGATGATGACAGTTATGTGGAGACCACACTGTTGGAAGTGAGGCTCTGTAGCAGTGGTTCTCAAACTTGGACATGAATGAGACTCCCAGAATGCTGAAGCAGCAACTGCTGGAGATCATTAAAGTCTTCTGGTTGATACCAAGCTCCCTGGACTCTGTTAAACTGTATCATACACTGGTTCTTAAACTTGACTATATGCCGGAATCATCTGGAAACTTCCAAAAGGCATCCAAACCCCAGCTGGCTGAGGAGATTCTATCGCCCAGCTGCCACTGGAAATGACTGGCTTAAACTCCATCTACAAACTTGCCAGAGAATAGGATAACAGTTTCTTTGGTCAAACCCCAGGCATTGTAAATTTTAATCAAATAGACAGTGAGCTGGAAATCCATATATAAAAATATGTGTATATATTTATTATAAGTACTACAGGTTATTTTTTGATCAAGGAAAATTTAAAACTAAACACAAACATTGAATTGGGAGCAAAACAACCCCAGGCATGTATAGAGAAAATATTTTCACTTTTGTTTAGGTCCAGAATGAATTTCATTTACCTGATATCAAATCGAAAATCTGAATTCTCTCATCCTGCAACTTGAAAGTGAGGCTCCATTCGTGTTTGGTTCTGCTACTGACAAGAACTGTTGCTGGTCTCATTCTTCCGATCTGTTTGCTCTATTTACCAAATGAAGATTTTCTTTGCTATGTTGAATCTCTCTCAAATGGCCATGTTCAAAGCTCGGTCCCCAGAGTGGCATCATTGGGAGGTAATGAAACCATTAGGAGGGGGCTCTGGTGGGAGTGTTTGGGTCATTGAAGAGGAGTGTTTCCAAAGGACACTGTAGGACACTGGCCACCTCCTGTTCTCCTGTGCTTCCTTGTTAGCGATGTGTTCTGACATACCGTAATTGTCAGAGGGCCAGGGCAATGGTACGCCCAATCTTAGACTCAAACCTCCAGATCCACAAGCCAAAGGACCCCCTTTGCTTTAAAAGGTCTTTGCCTGAAGTATTTTATTACAGTACCCAAAGCTGACTAATAGAGAGGCCATCCCACTGTTGTCTAAAGGACTTTTTCTATAAATCTGTTATAGGAAGCTTAGTACAGTATACTTCTGTAGTTGTTCAGTAGATTTTTCATTTATTTGAGGATCTTTCTCCTCTCCCACTCTCTGACCAAACATCAGAAATCAGCACATAAACTAGAGCCAAGCCAATGAAGATATTTTCGATTCCTGGTTCAACAATCGTCATGCACATAACTTGGTGACCCAAACATAATTAACAACAAAGTAAAGCTACACAAGTATCATCGTCTGCCATAGACAGGCAGGTTCCTATTGGTTCTGGAGTCAGTGGTGTGAGGACTCACATGCCAAACCAGCTGTGCATTACGAGTGAGAGCCCCAGCCAGGGAGCCTGAGGCTCCATCCCTGTTATGCTGAAACCCACCAAATCCTGGTGACATCGTACAGCCCTGGATCCAGCCATGCCTGGAGACATTCCCCACTGATTTGTTATTATGTGAGCCAGTGTGGATTTTGCACAAGTTAAATTTAAAAATTTGAATGTTCTCTCGCTTTAAATTAAATGTGATATGGAATATGTGATGTAGTTAGCATTTTGAAAATGACACAGGTATACCTCAGAAGAATATGGAACCTGTTCTAACATCTAAAAATTAATATATATAAAACTATAAATGTGGAGAAATATTCTCCCTTTGAATTTCCCCCACTTTATTATAAGGCAACAGGAGGCAGACACAGCATGTCTGGTAATGGTTACTGTGTGACATAATGAAAAGAGACAAGTTCTGTCATCCATCAGGAGAATACTTGAGAAGTCCGGAGCACCCTCCCTGGAGCTTACCTCTTGATCTCTCCCCATCAGCAGACCACTTTGTGATCTTTTGAGAATATGAGTTTGGCATATTTTTGAAAGATTCATGATCATTGTTGAAATCATAAAAGTAGCATATGAATTACATTAGTTATTAATAAGAACAAAAATTTCATTCTCACTGGAGTGGTCCTTCTGTAGCAGGCGTCATTGTGTTCCCAGGAGGCATAGGACAGCATCCAGAGCCACACTGAGGAGGGACAGCTGATGGCCCCAGCGACCAACAATGCTCAAGCACCCTGTCAAGTGCACAGACAACCAAGCAAGGAACCACTAAGCCCCAAATTTCTGTAGTTTTTCAGTAGACTTTTAGTTTATTTGAGGCTCTTCTCCTCTCCCACTCTCTGACAAGCTTCTCTGATTAGCTCAGCTCCGGATCTGAGTGTGTTTCCGTGAGTTCATTGGATAGATCCTGGCTGAACTGGTGTAAGGAAAGTTTAACACTTCCAATTCTTACCACTGTCTCCAAATCAGAACATCTCCCTGCACTATTAAACTAATAAAGATTATTGCAAGTAATGTAAAATATTTAGTAGCTAATATGATTTGGATATGAAGTGTCCTCCAAAAGGGCCCTATGTTGAAGGCTTGGTGCCAGCTGCTGGTGTTACTGAGAGGTGACCGATCACCGGAGTGCTGCCTTTGTCCCAGGAGCTCACAACTGAATGTGCTATAGGAAGGTGGAGCCTGGAGGAAGGAAATGGTCACTGGAGGTATGCCCTGAAAGGGTATGTTGTCACAGCAGTGTAAACCTCTGTGGGTATCTCTGTCACGTCACTAGGAGGCTCAGACACCCAGCTGGAAGACAAGCTGTTTTCCTCTGACATTCTTTCACTCCTTTCTCCACGCCTGCTGCTTTGTGCACTTGCTGGTGGCCAGTGTCCTCCATATTTGCCCTGTCCACTGGAGATGGTGACAGGCAGTCCCACGATGCCACTGACAAAGCCATTTGCCCTCAAGGGTCTCAGAAACAGCTCACCAGCTGACGTAGGAAGGACGGTTCCTCCACTTTGATTGTTTCTTGAAGATCATAAAAATGTGTCTTTATATATTTTCTCACATTAAGGAAAAAAAAGAAAAAAGAGAGAGAGAGCCACTAGAGAAGTTGGGAGATGGTGAGGCAGAATCTGGGTGTGACTGGGTCACTGCTCTGATATCACACAGTGATGGAGAAGAAAACCCAGATGAGGAGCCTGTGACCACTGTCCTCACCACTCTAGTAAGAATGCTTCAGTTTCTCAATGATAGTGTAAGAAGAAACATGTGTACTTGACTTCTAGCTTATATAACGATGTCCTTCAATCCCGTGGATTATTAAAAATGCTAAAATAGGGACTTATCCCCAAGGATACAGGAATGATCTCACATAAGATATAAGAATCAATGTTTTGTAAAATTTCCCCTGGTGGAAAATAAAAGGAGAACTTATTTGAATAACCTTGGAAAGTGATATTTGGACTGGTCATTTTGAGCCTAAAGACGAAAGAACTTTCATATAAACACGGCACCTCTGCTTTGTATTTCACAAAGGCACAGGTTAGCACGTCTCAAAGTCCTCGCCTTGTGCTCTAGGGATGGATATGTGGGCAGATGAGCAGTAGCTCTTGAGAACTGAATTACTCACTATCAGAAAAAGAAAATCCAATCCAGCATGGAAGAGAGGAGAGGGTAAACCTCAGAACGCTGAAGAAGTGTCAGAGAAATCCATATGAACTCATATTAGATAAATCCACATGTGAGGGTGAGAGAGAGCCCAAGCAGGGGGCAGGGAGAGCCACAGAGCAATGGGATCCCATAAGGGAGATTTGTTTCTGCCCAGTTCTCCTAAGGATTCTCATAGGAATGACATAGGAGGTGGTGGCAGGAAATACACAGGGTGAGGTTAAAGTATCTCATACTGTAGAAAGCAAGGAAGTGCTCAAAAAATAATACTAAGACACATGACGCCAAATGGATGCAGGGACCAGCAAGACTGGAACAGTTTGAGGCCAATAGATTAGAAGGCACTGGATGAAGACCCAGCATGTAAAGGAAGCTCATATATAAATACACATGCTCATATATAAATAGGGGATTGTATAAATGAGTCGATGGAAGAGACAGATCTTTTCTTCCTTAGAGAAGAATTCAAAGTATCGTAGGTGCATGCTCCTCTGTCTATAAGATGGAGACCCTCTCCATCCCGTATTACGAGGGTTGGACTCAGTGCCCTGATCTCACAGAATAAGCTGTACAAAGGAAAGGGTTTTAAAAAGTATTAACTTTAGGGTCACAAGAGCTGATAGATGGCACTTTAACAATGTCACGAAGGCTGAGGAGTGGCTCAGTGACAGACTACCTGCTTAGCGGGAACAAGGCCCTGGGTTTGATCCCCAACACTGCAAAGATGTTGGGCACTGCCTGTTGGCGCTGCTACTTAGGGCACAGAGAACAAAGGGTTAAGGATGTATGAGTGGGGTGAAACCCGATAATTCAGTAGGCGTTTCCCGGCTCCACCTACCCTGACTCCCAACCCCCATGGGCTAGCCACAGGAACCAGCATTTCCATCTCAGCATGACTGGCATTGGGTATCAGAAAAAATTCCTTGTACCCATCCCCACAGACCATGGCTAGAATCATGTATTTCCCACCACTCAGGCCCCCAAATGAGGTATCTCAGGTCGTCCATACCTACCTATCCCAGTGCAGGCCGCCAACTCACCACCCCCATCAACCAATCTCCTTTTCTCTTCCCCATTCCCCATCCCTGACCCCCTTTTTCCTATAAAATGTAAGTTCCCCCAATTGAATAAAGAACCACGTGGATATGCAATACACATCTGCTTACCTCTGTGTCCCGCTGGACCCCCCCTGTGCCATCCCCCCAGCTCTGTGGACCCCAGCCCTGAGACAGCGGACAGCAGATAGCTCGCTAGACTCCTTCTCTGTTTTCCCTTCGCGGTGGCCAAGGGTGCCCCCGGAGAAGAAAACAACACAAAGAAAGAAAAAAGAGTGATTGAGTAAGTCACCAGTGACTCGTGGGAGCATATCCCATGATGCCATGTGCTGTGGACAATTCACCTCTGGCCTTCTTCCCAAACCACAACTTCAGCCTAATCCCCGGGAAAATGATAGATAAATTCTTACTCGTTTTATTCAATCAGTTTGCTTACGACTGTGCATACAACCTGCCCCCCTCATTTATAACATCCCATAATAATAAGCATGCCACCATTTCGCCTGCCACTCTTCTCTGGACACACATTTTTGTCCCGTTTTCCTTAAACATGTCCCTGTCCTTTACCGCCACCCATGTCAGTGATGGGCTTTGATGCTTAGGTTCAGTCTGGGAGGGCCTATGAATTTCCCTGACAGGTGCAGCTTCTCATCTGCCTGCTGAAAGTGCTTCTCTGGATCCAGTCTTTTCCCTTCTCAAGCATTCCATGGAACCAACATTGTCCCCTCGGCAGAGATAGGGGGTGTTCTGGGTTGTCCAGTAACATAAGGGCAGCCAGGAAGAAAACTGGGAGAGACAGGTTTATTGCCAAGACTGGTCAGAAACACAAGCAGGGCAGGGTGTGGGATGAGGGGCTTTGCTTGAGGCAGCGGGTGGCCCCAGCTTCTCTTTCCTTCCTTTTCCTTGCTGATGGCAGGATTGGTGCAAGATGCCAATGAAAGTCTGTCCCTCTCTGCTCTCTGCTATGATCTCGACGTCACTTTGGACACACTCCAGCCCCCAGTGCTCCAAGGACCTGCATTCCCAGGCACTTCTTCCTCCCACAAGCACATAGCTGTCACTTGGCTTACTCCCCTCTGGGTCACTGGCCAGCTGATGGACAGCACTGAGCTATGTCCACCTCAGTGTCTTTGCACTTCCTTGAGTACCTGGATGTCCTGCACCATTGCATGTCATCTCATCTCACCTCTGCACTCAGGCCTCTGTCACCGCCCCTCCAGTGTCCCTGTTAATCTCTAGTATTGCACAATATTCGCTTCCTCCTAACATACCTCCCTATTTGTGAATGCCTTTCTTTTACACTCCTTCTGCACTTCACAAAATCCTTCCGGGCACAGTCCTGGGACGTGAACTGACATTCATAACCTTACAGTGGATTCAGGACTTCCCATAAGACCTGCACGTACTGAACCAAGACAAAAAAAGGAGACATCCAAACAGAAGGAGGACCACTTGGAAAGAGGGGGGCTCTCAATGCAATAGAGGTGAAGCAGGGGGACCAATGGGGTGATAGGATGAAAATACCATTAAATTACACATATTCATGTAAAAAATTCTCAATAAAATATTTCCAAAAAGAAAGGTGGCCTGGCTAATGGATATGGAGGAGATAATAAATGTTTGCAAAGATAAATGTATAGAGAGGCTTACTATTATCAAGGTGTCTGAACTCTTTTCCTGTTTGCAAGACAGCAGGTTGACATGTCAAAATGTTTCAGACATGAGCACAAACCAAGCCTGTACACAGAAAGGCAAGGTCTGTACACTCACAGACCAGCAGCAGGAGCAGCGGCAGCACGTGGCATGGTTCTCTGAGCCTCAGTGTCCACAGGATGAGGCAGAGACAGCTGAGAGAATCCTGATTCTACCCTTTACTGGGACTCAACTTCCTAGCTTGTCGGCCTAGGGGGAAACCTCCTCTCAGGCTCTTTCTGGGTGTCTCTGACACCTGCCAGCTCTCAGTTTCTCTGACTC
The DNA here is from genome assembly GCA_004024765.1 of Zapus hudsonius. Lineage (NCBI taxonomy): Eukaryota > Metazoa > Chordata > Mammalia > Rodentia > Dipodidae > Zapus > Zapus hudsonius. The sequence goes on from PVHP010006677.1 coordinate 56,872, forward strand.
TCTGACATCAACAGCACATCCAACAGTTCTCCTCTGACACTGTGTGCCGTTAGTGTAAACCCCATAGGCTCAAGCTCCTTCCCACAAGTCCCTGATGACTCCCAAGCCTCAGTACTTCTGACCAATCAGCTGCAGATTCATAAGTTTCCATGACAATCCTCATCGAGTCAGATAATTTCTGTAATGACCTGAAAACTCAAGAAAGCAGTTTGCTTACTATTCTCAAATTATTATCAAAGACAGAGTATAAAAATTTAGTATAAAAGATATAATTCTGTAACAGCCTAAGGGAAGAGATGCAAGAACAGGGCAGGGTGGCTCATCAAGCCAGAAGGTCTCGAATCCCTCTGTTTAATGATTTTTATGTTTTTTTAAACTGGTTTATATGGTTTTTATGGATTTTTGTTAGGTTGGCATGTGATTAAATTGGTCATTAATTTTTTTAAAGAATTTTGAGTGTGTATTCATCGTACAGGGTTCATAACAACATCTTCATATACTCCACTACCCTCTCTTGACTGCCTCTTCTCCCTTCCTACCCCAAAATAGTACCCCCTCTACTCTCATGGCTTCTTTTTAAATGTAGATTTCACTCATGATCTCTGCCTTTCAGGACCTGGTTTCTTTCACTTAACGTAATGATCTCTGGTTTGATTCAGGTTCCCACAAATTATATCATTTCATCCTTCTCTATGGCAGAATATAACTCCATTTTGTATATATAACATAGTTCCCTTATCCATTCATCTACTGATAGATACTTATACTATTCCATAATTTGGCTAGTGGTAATGGGTGACATTGGTTGACTGAATTCAATCTCAGGTCCCCTTCTCTGAGTAAGGACAGAAGTGAGGCTGAAAGGTCCAACCCTCTAGTCATGTGATTGATTGCTGTGACAACCAGCCTTGAACCTCAATCTCTTCATTATCGGGCACATTTCAACCTCAGGTACAGTTGAAAGGGGCTTCTTTTAGATAATAAAAGATGCTCCTATCACTTAGGAAGTCCCGAGTGTTTTAAAAACTTTGTATCAGGGAGGGCCATATATATGCTGGTTATTTGGTATTATACCACTGGATCTCTGATTGTCCAGCTGTAAGCAGACAGGCACCATGCTCTGCAAGAGATGTTCTTTGTGTCAGTAGAGGGACCTCCTCAAAAAGTTTGTCCCCACACTGACTTCCATAGAGGTTGTATACCCACCAGCGGTGAATGAGGGTTCCTTTCCTACCCCCTGTCTCTCCCCCCATACATGCCAACATCTGTTGTTAGATTTTTTTTTAATGTTTGCCATCCTCACTGGAGTAAGATGGTATCTCATAATTGTTTTGATTTGCATTTCTCTAATGCTTAAGGATGTTGAAAATTTTCTTGTGAGAATTGGCCACTTGTATTTCTTCCTCTGTGGATTCCCTATTCAGCTCACTGCTCAATTTTATAGTGGGTCTTTTTATTATTATTATTATTATTACTTAATTATTTGAGTTCTTTGTAGATTCTAGATATTAGGCTTCTGTCCATGGTGTAGCTGGCAAAGACTTTCTCTCAATCTGATGGTGGTCTGTTGGCTTTGTGTGTGGTATGTTTGTCTGGACAAAAGCTTTTTAGCTTGATGAGATCCCATTGGTTAAGTGATTCTTGAATTTCCTGGGCCATTTGGGTAATGTTCAGGAAGTTTTTCCCCACTCTTATATTGTGGGGAGTTCCCCCTATTATTTCTTTCAGGTTTTTAAGGGTTCCAGGTCTTATATTAAGGTGTTTAATTCATTTAGAGTTGGCTTTTGTGCATGGTGAGAGGAGTGAGTCTAGTTTCATTTTTCTATATGTGTTTATCCAATTTGTCCAGCACCATCTGTCGAAGGTGCTGTCTTTTTTTCCATTTCACATTGTTGGCACCTTTGTCAAAGATGAAGTAGCTATAGTTACTTGAACTATGGGTTGGGTGTTCAATTCTGTTCCATTGGTCTGTCTGTTTTTATGCCAGTGCCATGCTGTTTTTGTTACTATGGCTTTGTAGTATAACTTTAGATCGGGTATGGTGATACCTCCCACAGTGTCTCTTTTCCTGAGGATATTTTTGGATATCCAAGGACTTCTGCCATTTCAAATAAATTTTGAAATCATTTTTCTATCTCTGCAAAGAAAGCTGCTGACATTTTAATTGGTATTGCATTGAATCTGCTTTTGGTGGAATTGCCATTTTAACAATATTATTTCTCCCTATCCAGGAGCATAGAAGATCTTTCCATCTTACCTCATCTTCCTCAATTTCCTTCTTGAGTTTTTTTTTCAACGTTTTCATTATGTAAGTCTTTCACATCCTTGGTTAGTGATGTTCCAAGGTATTTGATTTTCATTTGTGTGGCTATGGAAAATCAGTGTGGAGATTCCTGAAAAAGATGCATATAGAGACACCAAACAGACTCAGCTATCCCTCTACTGGGCATCTGCCCTTAAGGTTCCTTGCTTCAGCACAGTGACATTTGTGCACCCCTCTTTATAGCAGCTCAATTCACAATAGCTAAGAATTGGAATCAATCCAAATGCCCATTACTGGAATAATGGATATCAAAGTTGTGGTAAATATACATCATGGAATTATACTCAGCAGTAAGGAAAACTGACATAATGAAATTTTCAGGAAAGTGGATGAACTTGGAACATATCAT
>PVHP010006678.1:0-59580 GCA_004024765.1 Zapus hudsonius
TAGATGGGCCACAGCTCTCTCGTTGCATCCTGAAAAACACAAACACATTTGGCTTATCCTGAGTTGGTTGAATGGCTGTGGCTATGGATCCCTTGTTCATCCCGACCTTCTCTGCAGGGTTCCATATGGATCCTCCACAATATGACTGTGGTGGCTCAACTCTTGCCATGATCTCAGCTTTTTGCCTGCTGTCAGGTGGAAGGGTTATATGGGCCACAGCTCACTTGCTATATCCTGGAAAATACAAACACAATCTCCATCGGAGAGTGAGAACAGTGTAGGTTAACAAATATACAGCCTTCTGGATTACCTAGTTTCTATTTTTAGTAGCCTCCCTGTCAGATGTTTGCATAGTGCATCTTTCCTTGGAAGCCCATTTTCCTGTATTTTTTATAGTAGTAATTAAAACTTGCTGAAAGTTTTTCTTAGGTTTCAGTTATAATAGAATTCTTTACATTTTTCTTTTTATGTTCTACTTGTATAATATGAAGTGAAAACAAATGCTTAATTTGAAGACTAGAAGCTATTAGGCCAAGCTATGATTCCCAGACCTTCTGTGCTTACACATCAGGGTAAACTTGAGGAAAATTATTAATCAAAATGTAACACTTCTCTGGGGCATACACCCTCAACACCTTTCATATTCTTTGGAAATGACTTTTGGAGTCCTTGCATGAATTGTAGAAGACCTATCAATAAGATTTAGCCTTCCTGGACACAGTTTTTGTCTTCATTCAGCACTCATTATCTGCCAGATATTATACTATTCTTTATCTAAATGATCTTGGTAATTATAAGAATCATACTAAATAAGCACCGTTATTTTTATTTCTTACACAGATGATTTGTGACCTTAGAGACATTAAATGATTGCACCTTAGTTCACCTTAAAAATTGCTGACAGTTTTAAAGGCAGCATGGGGATTGAAGCCAGCTGTGGATTGGAAGGTGCACACCTTTCACTTCTCTGATTTTCCTCCTTGGTGCTCCAGGTCTCTGCTTCTGCTGTCACCTGCCACCTCTGCAGCCATCCTGACCTCAGCTGCAGGTGCTCAAAGTTGCAAGACATTACGGGAGCCTTGCTGCTGCCTAGGGCTGCACTAGAGGCCCTGCAGTGGTCCTGAGGGCCACCGTGCCTCTCCCTTCATGTCATGGAGCAATCTGCAAATAATCAGCTGCTTGTAGCTTCCCATTCTTACCACCCATGACCCCATGACTTGGGATGCAGGATGCAATTCATGGAGTGACAGCCTTGCCTGATCTTTGGCTCTGGAACACCTCAGCCACATATATCTGAATTAGTTCTCTGTCTTCTTTCCCTGGGTATTCCTTTTCCAGAAGTCCTTCTTCCCTCACTCAATGCCCATTGCCCAGCAAACATGAGCATAAACACATGAACTCTAGAATGGACGTAATTAATGTGGAATATTTACCTCATGTGGTATTTTAGTTTGAAAAGGAAAGAATGGTCCAGATTCTTTTTATTCAGCTAGCATTACACTAATACCAAAAACCAGATACACACACACAAAAAAAATCATACACAAAGATTCCACTTAACAAGTTTCTATGTTCCATTTTAATTGACTATGAATTTCATTGTATGACCTGTTAGGTGCTGATTAGATTACCAGCAGATTATCCTCTCCTCCACCACCAACCCACTGATGGCCCATCTTGGTGAAGTTATTGGTGTTCCCATGGGGTTCTGAAAGCATCAGCCCGTCTCTTTTGCAGGTGAGGGACAATGCCACAGGATACACCTTCCCACCACATGACTCATAATCTTTCGACCTCCTCTTTTGCAACTTTTCTTGAGCCTTGGCAATGAGACGGTGTTAATGGTAAACTCTCTGCATTTTCTGTATTTCAACTTCGAGCTGTTTTGAGTATCCCCAGTGTCTGTTGACATCTTTCTGGAGCTGGCTGTCATACCGTTTTTTCTTAATTTTAAAGTTGAGTCAGAAAACATGGAAAAACATGAAAATTAAGAATCAAGCCAGTTAGGTCACTGTGCTATCACACCTGGTTGTAACTGTGAGGTTTGCTATTTTGTGAGCTCTGCCATATCAGAGTATATTTTAAAACTAGTCATGCAGAATAAAGGTAAAATATAGTTAGTTATCTTGCCTTTCTGATTCACCTTACATTTACTACTTAGCGGGAATTCATGCATGAAGGTAAAAAATGTTCACCTAATGTAGTCAAATTTGCAAAGTAAGAACTTTAAAACTTTGGGATCGCAAATATATATTAGTGTTTATGAGCACTTGCTCCACTTCTGTCATCTGCTTTCAGTATCACATTCCATTGAGGCAGTAAGAAGATAAATGTTTGTGCTGTGCTTAGCATTTTTTTCTTGAGTAAATGTTTCTTCTCTGATGCAGCAAACCTTTAGAGTAAGGTGAGTAAGGCTTTGAAAGTGGCTGATTCCAGAATTCCTATTTGAACAGACTGGTAGGAACTATAGACTGGTGATAACTATTTCTCAATATCTTTTTTTCATAAAAGATGAAATATTTTATTACATTACATTAGAAATCAATTTTAGGGGCTCGGGAGATGCCGCTTGCAAAGCCTGCTGGCCCAGGTTCAGTTCTCCAGCACACACAAAAAGGCTGATGCATCTGGTGTGTATTTGTAATGGCAAGAGATGCAGGTCACCTCGACACACATGAAAAATCAATAAATAAGTATCTTAAAATGTAAGTTTCAATCTCTATTATAGACATCATAGAAAACCTTGGTTCATGGGTGCTTGAGAAATGAAAACACGGTAAATCAGTATTTTAGAAGATAAGATGTGAAACCGTAAATTCTTTCGGGAATTCTGCAAACCGTTAAAACCAATATGCTAATTCTAAACTGAATTCTATTAAAAGATGGATTTTTTTAAAAATTGAATTTATGAATCCACGAAGGGGAAACTTTAAATTGAAGCTAATGACAGACAGCACCTTAGTTACGGTGAGTTCCTTGCTCGCTACTACTGTAATAAGAATCATTCTGGCCTCCCAGAGCAGGCAGTTGTCAAGCACCAGCTTTTCTTGGGATCAGCCTTAAGCAGGGCTCTTTTCAAGGGTGAGTTTCCCAGTGATTGTCAACCTGAGCATCGCTAGTTAATATTCAGTTGTTCATCAGAATCAGTGTCATGTTCCCTAGAGTGTTTGTTAAAGTGATTGTATGTTTATCAGAGCCTTCAGCAGCAGAAAAACAGTATCTATGGGTGAGTTGCGTGCTGGTAATGAGAACCTGTATTATTCCAAGGAGCTTATAAGAAAATGGAAATGCTGTCAAAATACATTTCTTACTAAAAATAAAAAAAATTACTGTAACTCAAAAAGCCAAATCATTCTTTGAGGATATTGTATTTGAACTGACTTCAATTTTTTTTAAATCTATATAATAGGCTTGCCAGGAATATAGTTAATTTCTGAAATAAACTCCAGGAATGGGATGTCAGTGATTGGGTAGTTGTGAGTCTATTAATCATTGCTTCTTTTAGGTGGCTGATTAAGGATCTCACAACATGTTTCCTTCAGATTACAGACAGTTCTTAATGGCAGAAAGCTTGAGGGTCAGTAGTCAGCTCAGTTTTGCATGGTGTAAGTGATCCAGGAAGGTCACATGGTCTAACAAGCCTTGCCCAGAGTAAGATAATATACCAACTAACATTTTTCTTCCTATGCCTGGGATGCAGTCTTGTTACTTCTTTTGTTACCCCAAAGTATTCCCAGGGAATATGGCTTGTAAGTAAAGCAGAGGTGGAATGTGTTTTTTTTTCTGCCAAGGATATCAACCACAAACTGCCCCTCCTGTATATTTAGGAATATTAAGAATAAATTGTAAGAAAAATATGGTGCATATAATACTTAAACTTATAGCCTTCATCCCACGGTGCATACCAGCAATCCCACCAAGGAGGGACCTCAGTGGAATGGGGCAGGGAGGAGCGAAATGGTGGTACCAACCCATTATTTATTCATACAAAGTTTCTACTTAATAAGTAATAATAAAATATTTATTTTTAGAGTTCATTCATTTTGCTTTTAATGAAGTTGTATGATGAGGAAAGATTTCTATAATTATGATACAGGGAATCTTGGCACAGTTATATTTGATTTTTACCATTGAATTCTGCCCCCCCCCCAGTTCGTGTCCTCTAATGCAAAAGAATTATACACAGGGACAGAAATAAATCTTATTACACATTTATTCTAGATTAATTAATTTAGGAAAAGGGGAATTGGATGGGGAAGCCTCCCAGTCACCACATGGTCTGTGAGGTTCATAATATTATATTATTTAAGGATACATGGGAAGTACAGAGTTCTCCATCCACCAGGATGTTGAGAAAACAGAGAGAGTTTAACAGAATTTATGTTATTCTGCTAAACAAGCAGCAGAAGAAAAGATAACAGAGCTCCCATCATGAGAAGGAGAAGTTCATGAGGGAAAAAGTCTGGAGCCTGCCCCCACCCCAGCCATTATCTTTCTAAGGCCTGGATCAGAGGTTCTTCTACTCCATTGCCATGTGGGGAAGAGACCGACTTCCTCTAGGGAAGTTAATTTAAGTTTTCCCCAGGTGAGTCAGAGAGACAGCTGATTGGTTCATATTTGACCAATCAGTTTTAGCCCCAAGGTTGTAGCTCTAGCTAGACACCTCCCACTCAAGGGGAGGGGTGTTCCCTGCAGACACCTGACCCTGTCACAATTCCCCCTCTGAAGAAATAATCCTAACTGCTGTTAGGGTACTGGGGTGTGGAATTTTGGAAAAAAAAAAGGATACATGTTTAAGAAAATAAAACAACAGAAGTACATATATGTTCAAGAAACAAGAATTAATACCCATTTTTGAACCTGTTAAGAGGCAAGGCAAAGCTCTGACTGGGGAGGGGTTAAGGAGGAGCTTGGCAACATTGTGTGGGTCTCACTCCTGAACTCTCACAATACTGGTTGTGAAAGTTCTAAGCAGTGATATGAATCATTTCAGTGATACCGAACACATGAATGTTACTTTCTGCATTAATCTTTGACAGATGAAGGCACATTAATGTAATACATGCTGTTACATATTTGAAACTGAAGACACACAATTTGCTAATATTCATGCTAATTAAGTTACTTAGTATTGTTATGTGCAGTCATTTAATTTTGTCTCTTTTTTTTTTTTTGCTTGTATGTTCCTTTGTGTTTGACCAGTGTCACTGGAAGGATCTTATGGCGTATGAGTAGATTACATTCTAATTAACACCACTCAGATCTTTTATCAATGAGTGAAGAAACTGGACTCAGCATATGAGCTGGAAATAGCACATAATTCATTTGGCAAAGCTAAAGAGCAATATTGATTTTGAAGCAATGAGGAGCACGCAGATGATCGATTGATCAGGTTACTATTAGTGGCTGATTTCTGATGTCTCAAAGCCATTATCATTAATATTCATAGTCATATAATGCTTTAATTAAGTGGGAACAAGTTGTCAACTATCATGTACATTTAAGAGACAAATATATAGGTGTGTAGGTGTCAGAAACAGTATTTAAACAATGCATACTAATGAACAATTCCTGGATCAAACTAGGTTATTATCACCAAAGTATCAGAAGACACGGAGCCATTCTGGAGTCTTGTGTCGATTGTTGCTTTAGCCTATGAGTTATCAATCTTCAGGCATATTTCTTTTTTTTTCTAGCATGCAAGATATAGGACAACATATTGTAAGTGGTTTATTCTAAATTGCTTTTGTAATTTACTTTGGATTTATAGTCTTCTCAATGTGTTTGCTTTTTTTCTTGAGGTTAAAAAAGGAAGATGTTTATTATACATGGTGTAAAGACGTTCCTGCTTCAATATAAGACCAACAGATTATTTTCAAAAGAATGTTTTAGGAAAATGAATATTGAGGAACAAATTTGTAAGGACATTTTGTAGTATATAAAATAAGTGATTCTTTGTAACTCTAATGATCCATATCTATGAAATGAGTGATGAAATGCAGGACAAGAAATATTTCTTACAATAAAGCCACTTTATGAGGATCTTCTAACATAAAAGTGAAATGTATTAGGCCTGCATTTAATAGGTAATAACACAATCACATGTATTTTCTATTAATCTCACAGTGGACTAAAAATGACTAAAAGAGTAATAATAGATACTATTCATAAGTTATGTAACTATGACTTTCGAATTTCAAGTCATTTGTTTTTACATTACCAAGAAATATACAACATAAGTGAAGTGAACAGCCCATTGAGAACAGATATGCACCCAAAATATGTAGTATGTTAGTCTGTTTTCTGTTACTATAACAAATACCCGAGACCTTCAACATATATGATGCAGAAGAGTTTCTTTTGGCTCATGGTTTGGGGGGATTTCCAATCCATGAGCGAGTTTGTTCATTACTTGTGGACCTCTTGGTGGAGGGGTGGGCAACAATAGCAGAGGGATCACAAGGCAGACCCAACCTGCTCCTGTTATAGCCAAGAAGAGAGAGAGAGAGAGAGAGAGAGAGAGAGAGTGAGAGAGAGAGAGAGAGAGAGAGAGAGAGATGCAAATCCCCACAATCTCTTTTGAGAGCACTCCCTAATCATCATCTAAAGCCTGCCATTGGCCCATGTCTTTGTTTCCACTGTCTCCATTGGCACCATGTGGAGAAATGCCCTTAGTCAGCCCCTGAATCTTTGGACACTTGGGATCCAAGCTATAGAAGATAAAGAAACAATGGATGACACAAGGAAAGCTAGTCAAGAATACAGGCCTAGTGATAATAATGATAAATGAGTCATCTGTGAATGAATAATTACAAAATGAATCAGTTCCAGGGGTTTGTGAAAAAAGGCTGAGGAGTCATTGGACGTCTATTGAGTGTACTCCTGGTGAATGATACATGTGCAGAACCAGTTTACATTAGGGCTATAGGATGCACACTGCGTAGAACCCCTATAAATATCACATGGACATCCAGACATCAAGGGACTCTTGCTCAAAGTTACAGTCTCAGAATAATAAACACAGATGCAAATTCTGGGTGACATATTGCCAAAGCCTTAGTTATTTCTACCACATAACATCATCTATCAAAGTTAAAATTGTTACATGGTTCTTCTTTAGTTGTTAGGGACTTGATAAGTTTATTAAGCTCTGTTGAATTTAAAGACTGAAATTTCAGCTTGTAATTTCTATTCAATATATCACCTTTTACTGCGATTTTCCTTAAAGAACAGTTATTTTTACTTATAAGTAAAAATAAAATTGTGACATCATTGAGCACAGTATTTATATTATATTTTTTTAAAAAATATCTCTTTTCTGAAAGGTGGAATATTGAATTTACTGTTGAATCACTGGTATTTTCATGCTTATCTCTTGATTTATGTAAAATAATTGTATTTATTTCTACTTTTGTAGTTTAATTTAGACTCATTTGTCTATCACTAATACTTAGCTATTAGAGCACTAAAAATAGTAATTATCTCAGCAGTGAATTAACATATCTCTCTTTGTTTTCTATCATCCCATTATGTCAGTAAATGAAATGTTGAGTATATTCAGGATTATTTATTGTCTCTCCAGTGGGGAAGTAAACTTCTTAAAGGTTGTGCCATCATTTTTTTTTAATTAGAGAGGCTGAATACAGAGGTTATTTAATAAATGATACAGGTAATAGGTTAACTGTCTGTTTAGGCTTGTAGGAGAGGGAAATTGTGTTTTGTTAAATGGATTAAGAAACATATATGTAGGATATTTGGGGTTTCCAAACTTCTTGAACTCATTAGTTTATTATGATATGTTGCAAGTTGTCAAGTATAGGCTAAGAAATATTACATTCTACTGGTAAAATTTCTGAAAACTGGCTTTTACTATATTAGGAGACTATAATCAGATTATCTTCCCAATACAATTTTGTAGTAGTAGCAGGATGGAGTAAAATGATTGAAAAGCATGCAGGACTTGAGAGATGGTTCAAGGGTTCAGGCACTTGCCTCCAGTGCCTAAGGCCCCAGGTTCAATTCCCCAGTACCCACATATGCCCCTGGTGCTCTCTCTCCCTCTCTCTGTCTCTGTCTCTCTCTGTTTGAAAATAAATAAAATATTTTTTAAGACCCTTAAAAAAAAGAAAAGCATGCAAAATTCCAGAGGCATGTAAGCCGTGGATAGAGTGAGCTTCTGACCCCCAGGACCAGGGGTGGGTTGAAGGAATTTAGCCATGTTGAGTAGCTTTACTAAGTCATCAGCATCTAGAGCATACAAATCTATGGAAACTTCCTGGATAATTTTACAAGAATTTATCATAATAATGAACACAGATATTCACCAAATGTACCTCCCTTTCATTTTAAATATGAATATGGTATAACTGATTTAGATTTTATGGACTAAAGTTTTTAATACTATTCCGAGTTTTGTAGAGAGACTATTAAGAGAATTTTGAATGCCATAGAAAACTGACTTGTTCTCCAGTTAGACTATTTGTAAATTCAAATGGCAGTGTTCTGTCATTTTTAAGATAGGATGTAATAATGTAGTTATGCTGGCCTTGTACTCACAAATCAGGCCAGGCTGGTGTCTCATGAACTCAGTCTTCCTGCCTCCACAGGAATGCTGGCATCAAGTTCGAATAACCTCTTTAAAACTGATTTTTACTGCTTTTCTGTTTTTAGAGTAAACATGTGCAATGACATTTACCTTTTGAGAAGATCTAGCCAGATTTTTTCTTATTTTGCATTTGTTCCTGAATGATACAATCCATTTCCTCACTTTCTTTTCTACTGGGTTTGCCATGATCTTCACTTTGGTTCTGATTTTCTTCCTTCTCATATGTTGACAGAGTTCGGGACAAAAGCATTTTGTTATCTTTGGGTTTATTGCATACACTTAACCAAAAGGCTAACATTTGTATTTTATGTAAAAATAACCATGGGACATAAAAATACTACTTATTTCACCTTTGCAAGTGAGCAGATTAATATGTATGTGATGGCTTTTAAGATGATGCAGTTGTTTATTATTGCTGATTCCAGCGCTACTATTGAGTTCCTTCATGTCAACCTCACACATTCTCTCCTTCACTTTCTGGTGAAATATGCAGAAAAAGGACAAAATGGACAATCACAATGAGATTTTTTTTCCCCTCTGAATTGCTAGGCCTCTGTTTGTAATTAAACTGTCCCAGAGCTCAATGTGAAATATCAGCAACCACAAGGAATCTAATCATTCTGGGGATGTTGGATTGAATTAATAGCTTTTCTTTTTATTCCCTTCCTTAGAGGAAAAATATGAACAAAAATTTTAGGGAAGATAATTAAAATTCTTCCCTTGATACTCCGTCACCCTGAAACAGTTATCTTTAAAACAGGAAGCATTATGATTTACTTGGTTGCAAACAAAGTGATCAGATGACATCCAGCTACTTTTGGATTATTGGTATGAAGGGAAAAAAAAGCACCTTCAATTTATAGTTGCTGTGTATCATACATTTTGTATATGTATGTTCTCATTGTACATATGATATAACTACAATTCAGACAACTGGAATATTTTTCAACATTATACCACTAAAAAAGACAAAACTAATAACGGTCTATTACCATCCCAAATTCAAATATTTATTGCCAAATGTCTCTGTTCTTATATTTGATTGTAATTTTGTATGTGTGAGGAAGCCAGAGGACAACATCAGATGCCATTTCTCAGTGCTATTAACTTTCTTGGGAACAGAATCTTTCACTGGCCTGTAACTTGCCTACTTAGATCTGCCTATCTCTGCCTCCTCAGCACTGATCACCAGAACGTGCTACCATGTGGAGAGCTTCTAGGTGAGCTCTGGGGATCAAACTCAGGCCTCATGCTTATAAGACACATACTTTGCTGACTGAACCAGCTTCCCAACCTGATTATAATTTTTAGTGCCTTGCTAACTGAAATAGAAAGCTTGTCTATTTTTACATAATTCCTCTTATTTTTACAAGAGATAAAAATAACATCTTTATGTTAATTCTCAATAAGTTTTCATAAAAAATATAACATACCAAGCTGAGACGTGATATGGTGCTAGATCAATATATAATAAATGATGCATTGCATATTTATAGGTTCATAAGCTATTCCATATAATCAGAACCATAAGCTATTCAATATTTTCTGTAGTTGTATTATGCATAGTCATATCTATATACATTCTTTGATATATGTATAGATGTGAAATTTTCTTTCATTTTGTAACCACTTGTTACTACTGTTTTCTTGAAAAAAATGCATTTGATGTGTTATTTAGAAGGAAGCAACTTCCCAATATGTAACAGAGCTTATCAGTTGCTACAAATTTTCTACTATTGCCAACATATTTTTAGTTAAAAAAATCTGACTGAGAACAGGCATGGTGTTGTTTGCCTTTAATCCTAGCACTTCAGAGGGAGACATCAGGAGTTCAAGGACATTCCCAGCTACATAATGAGTTAGAGCTTAGCTGCATTAGACCCTGTTTCAAACAAATAAAGACAGATAACAAAATTGAAAAATTGTTTTAGATGTTTATATTGGCTGAATAAGATACAAGTAAGAGCTGTGTATTTTATTGGTTTTAGTAAGTTGGGCAAATGTATTTAATCATTTCATTGGTTATAGGTCTATTAGTTTCAATTTTCTTCTGTGTTAAAAGTAAAAAAAATATGGAAAATTGGTAGATGTACTTTAAAAACAGATACAATAATATGAACAGAAGGTCCTTATCTCTTCTTCCATGCAATTGATTTCTTCGGGGCTGGGATATACTATGTCTTTAGTAAATGTATACTGAATAGGTGAATGCATTTCCTGACCAGGGGAACAAAGCTGGGGCTGTAGATCTAGCTCAGTGGTAGTGTGTTTGCATAGCATGTGCACATTTCTCAGATCCCCACACTGGAAATAAAAGAAATACTGAGAGTTTGGGCATCCACAGTGCCTCATTGTAACTTCATGTACATTACTGTATTCTTCATGTCATTTGCATATGCTACCTGCTTTCTGGGTTGGTTTCACTTTGTGGGTCCTGTACTATAGTTTATATACCAAAGAATTCAGACAGCTTGTCAGTAATTCAGTCATCCAAATGGAGTGCTTTGAAGCCATCAAGCATTTCACTCAAATCTTGGGGTCTACCTTGCTTGGAAGGATGAGTGGGTGTCAAATACCTTGAGACTTTCAGACTCTCCTCCTTTGCTCCGTCCTATTCTATCAGTATATAGGTGAGATGGATTCACATGGACTGTTCCTTTACCATTGTTTCATGTGTATATAGAATTTTACAAGTCTTAATTACTTTAGTTCTGTGATCAATATTGTGGTAGCAAAAGTCTTAATCATAATATGAAAATAAAACCATCATTTTGTGCAATTACACAATACAATTATTTCTAATGATTTTTAAAAACATTTATTGACAGCATCCATACATACACACAATGAGCCTTGATCATTATCCCCTTCCTGCTTTGTTCACCATCATTGTACCTCCTCTCCTGTCTTCTTCCCAAATACTCAACTTTTCTATTTTGTTGTTGTTATTTTTTTTTTTACTTCATATTTTGCAGGTCTTGTACACATAGTGACAGACACTGTGTGGTCAAAAATTGTGGTGGTTAGATTTTTGGTGTCAACTTGATCTATTTAATTATCTTAGGTGGGTCTCTGAGGATGTTTATAGGAGTAGCCTCTCAGTAGGGGGCAGGATGTAAGGAACCTTAGGGACGCTAGTAATTAACATCCTTTCCTGTGTGGGCAGTGCAGGATGGAAATTGCAGATACTCAGTAAGCCATTAAGTCTGGGATAGGGTTGCAAGACCCCACCCTAAGGCTATATAAGAGGGGGGGGGAATTTCTCTCCCTTGGCTCCTGCCTGTTTGCTATTTTGTGTGTAGTGTTGGTTATGGGTTTCTCTCTCTGGACCTGTGAAAGGAGATCAGTTGCTTTAGCTATTATGGAACTTCTCCTGGATCTGTAGTTTCAATAAATCCTTTCCTCCCATAAAATGTGCCTGGTTTGGAGTTTTTTCCCAGGGGCATGTGGCTGACTGTGACATAAATGCAACACCATTTTGTGTTTGAAAGACCACATTCAAAGCACTTCCCCCCATTTTGGCTCTGACATTCTTTCTGCCATGGTCCCGAGTCCTGGAGGGTGTGATAGAGATATCTCAGTTAGTGGTGAACACTTAACTGTCACTTCTCAGATTCATTTCCTACTTTAAAATTGAGTTTTCTTCAGGGAACTGAGCTAAAGAGGGAAGAATGTAAGAATGTAACAGCCATGGTGGGGGAGAATATCCAGAGACAATGCCCCCTCCTCAGTAATAACATACAGATGGTGGTGGTGGGGAACCCAGCTATCTCCTGTGCTATTCATGACTCCCTACCCCATGTGTTGCGATCAGCTTTCTAGTTGCTGCGCTGAAGGAATCCAAACAAAAGTGGCTTGTGGAGGAATGGGTTTATTTGGCTTACGGACTTGAGGGGAGACTCTATCCTGGCAGGGAAAATGATAGCATGAACAGAGAGGTGGACATCACCTCCACTGCAGCACTGGAAACAGCAGCAGGAAAGTGTGCCAAATACTGACAAGGGGATGCTGGTTTATAATCCCCATAAACTCGCCCCCAACAACACAGCTCCATCGAGGTTGTGAAATCCAGACTGCCATCAAATGAGGATAGATCACTGAGAACACATTCATTTGTTTGTGGGGGATACCTGGCTCAAACCACAATAGTCCTCCCCTGGCCCCCACAAACTAATAATCATACATGATGTAAATACAATGTGTTCAGCTCAACTTTTAAGTCCCTGCAGCTTTCAACTAAGCCATAATACCAAAAATAAACACGCAATGGCACAGAACATTCACATTGCAAAACACGAGGCACAGCAAAAACAGATTGAAACAATACAAGATTTAAAACAAGCAGAGCACCATCAATCTCTAACTCCAAGTTCAATGATTCTAACCAATAACAAGTCTCTTGGAGATTCAATTCCGCCCCTCCAGCTTGGCTATTCACAGTCCGGGAAAACTTCGTGCAGTGCTGGCAGCTCGCCTTGGCATAGTCCATAGTCCTGGAGTCCATAGTCCTGGAGTTCTTTGGGTCTCCATTGCAACCCACAGTTCATCCTCATGGCTCCATCGAGCTCCATGCAGGCAAACTAGGCACACCTGCTTCACATTGCCGATGGCCATTTTTCAAAAACAAAACTGTGGGCTGGAGAGATGGCTCAGCGATTAAGGCACTTGCCTCCAGTGCCTAAGGCCCCAAGTTCAATTCCCCAGTACAGCGATTAAGGCACTTGCCTCCAGTGCCTAAGGCCCCAAGTTCAATTCCCCAGTACCCACATAAGCCAGAGCCACAAGGTGGTGACCCTGGTGTTCTCTTCTCTCTCTCTCTTTCTCTCTCTCTCTCTCTCTCTATCTCTCTACTTGTAAATGAATAAATAAAATATTTTAAAAAACTGTGTTGCAAATCCAATGACCTTCTCTTCTTGCATTTGTTGTATTCCACAGAAACAGGTGGGCTGCCAACTTGTTAATCCAGGGGAGAACAGATCATTCAGGCCACTTACTTCAAAAAATCAATTTTTTTCCTGTTGTTCCAATGCAGACCAGCTGGCCCAATCTCAATGGTTGTAATGAATCCCTCAAACAATTTCAGGTGAACGGGCAGCAGTTTTGACCCAAAGTTCTTTCTTTCTGTGCCATCTCCATCTGCTCACACCAGTCCATCTTTATGTAAAGCAACCCTGCATACAAATTGGGCCATTTTACAGTGTTGTTCTTTGATATTAGACCCTGAAATGTACTCATTCTCTAGAAAGACTCTTTTTAGCTCTCTCTCTTTCTCAATTTGTGCTGTTAAAATATAGCCTGTCCACTTCAAGGACATAAAGAATTTTAGCTTGCAAGGAATTTAATTTAATGACAGGCAGCTAGCTCTTGCAGAAATGAATGAAACTAATTATTAATTTGAATATAATAAAATACGTATAGTTCATTACTGTTTGATTCTGGGTAATAAAGCTCTCATAGAAACACTCTGGAAGTGCTTTTTAACAATATTTCTTGTGAGCTGGGTGTGGTGGTGCATGTCTTTAATCACAGCACTATGGAGGCAGAGGTAGGAGGATCACCATGAGTTTGAGGCCACCCTGTGACTACATAGTGAATTCCAGGTCAGCTGGGGCTAAAGGGAGACCCTACCTCGAAAAACAAAAAAACAAAAACAAAAAAACAAAAAAACAAGGGGGGGGGAGAATATAAAAGTAAAAACACAATCACTGTTTTGTTTTAGTTTATAAATTGAAGATGTCTTTCTAGTTTTCTAAATTTGGCCTAAATGCAAACCAAATTCAGTGTCCAGTAACTTTATGGTAAGCAGAGTTTAAGACACTTAAAATTACATTTACAATGACTATAATTTCTGTCTATGAATGATGCTGTCAAGTTATATTTATAAATTTTTTCAAATAAATATTAGTTTATATAAAATATCACCACATTCCAGATTGGTGGATGATATTTCAGAATCACATTTATCAGTTTTAGGCCATATAAAGATCTGTGTAGCCGGGTGTGGTGGCACACACCTTTAATCCCAGCACCCGGGAGGCAGATATAGGAGGATTGTAGTGAGTTCAAGGCCACCGTGAGACTACATAGTGAATTCCACGTCAGCTTGGACTAGAGTGAGACCCTACCTCAAAAAACAAACAAACAAACAAACAAACAAAATATATATATGTAATACCTTGCTCTAACCCAGGCTGACCTGGAATACACTAAATAGTATCAGGGTGGCATTGAATCACAGCAAAGGATGATCTGGCTATAGCTATTGCTCAGTGCCTAATATCTCCAGTATGGTAGCATTCCTTGGTGAGACCAGCCAGTAACTTCGTGGCAGGTTGACTATATTGGAACACTTCCATCATAGAAAGAGCAGCGTTTTTCCTTACTGGAATAGACACTTATTCTGGGTATGGATTTGTTTTTCCTTCCTGACATGCTTCTGCAAAAACTACCATCCATGGGCTCACAGAGTACCTTATTCACCGTCATGATATTCCACACAGCATTGCTTCAGACCAAGGAACTCACTTCACAGCCAAGGAAGTGCAGCAGTGGGCTTGTGCTCATGGAATTCACTGGTCCTGCCATATGTCCACCTCCCTGAAGCAGCCGGCTTGATAGAACAGGGGAATGGCCCCTTAAAAAAACCTGTTATGGCATCAACTAAGTGAAATAGCTGGGAGGGCTGCGGCAGGTTCTCCAACAGGCTGTGTATGGTCTGTACCAGTGTCCCATATATGGTACTGTTTCTTCTATAGCCCGGATCCATGGGTCCAGGAATCAAGGGGTGGAAATGGGAATGGTACCACTTACCATCACCCCAAGTGACCCATTAGCCAAATTTTTGTTTCCTATTCCAACAATCTTACACTCTTCTGGCCAAGAAGTCTTGGTTCCAGAGTAGGGAGTGCTTTTGCCAGGAGGCACATACAGTTTTCCACTGAACTGGAAGCTAAGACTCCCCCCTGGCCACTTTGGGCTCAAGATACCCTCCAGTCAACAGGCCAAGAAGGAGTTGCAGTGGTAGCAAGAGTGATTGATCCAGACTACCTGGGAGAAATCGGATTGCTCCTCCACAATGGTGGTAAGGAAGCCTGTGACTGGAGTGCAGGAGACTCTATAGGGTGCTTAGCATGCCCTCTTATCAGTTCAACATAGAGCGATAAATGGCCCAGATTCATCAGGAATGAAAGTATGGGTTACCCCTTCAGGTGAAGAACTAAGACCCACTGAGGTGCTTGCTGAAGGTGGAGAAAATACAGAATGGGTAGTAGAAGAAGGCAGCCCTCTCAGTAGGGGACAGGTTATAAGGCAGGATCAAGAAAGCTAGAAACAAACCTTGCTTCCTGGGAGGACAGTGCTTGATGGAAATTCCAGAGCCCCAGGAAGTCAAAAAGTCTGGGACAGGGTTGCAAGACTCTGCCCAATGCCTATATAAAGGGAAAAGAAATCTTTATCTCTCCCCCTGCCTCCCTGCCTACCTGACTGCTCGTGGTGCTTCTCCTACGTATCTTTGTCAGCATTGGAAGGAAGCTTCCTCAGCCTTCCAGCCTGGACTGAAGATCAGCTGCTCCCCAGGAAGTCTTTGGGCCTTCAGTGCTGGGTTGGGATTGCTGAGGCATTCAGCCATGTAGACTGAGGAGCTACCAGTTCCTTGACTCTCAAATTTGCAGACTGCTATTGTGGGACTGCCATGAGCTAATCCAATAAATCCCCCATTTTACAATTCATTTCATTGGTTCTGTTCTTCTAGAGAACTCTGACTAACACAGACTAAAAGAAAGTAATTGAGTTTGCAAAGAATTTAATGGCAGGCAGCTAGCTATTGCAGAAATGAATGAAACTAATTATTAATTTGTATGTAATAAAATACATGTTCATTACTGCCTAATTATAGGGAATATGGCTCTAGAAACATTGGGGAAGTGTTTTTTTTTGTTTGTTTTGTTTTGTTTTGTTTTTTGAGTAGGATCTCACTCTAATCCAGGCTGATCTGGAATTCACTATTAGGTGGCATCAAACTCACATAGATCCTCCTATGTCTGCCTCCCTACTGTTGGGATTAAAGACATCCAGCACCTCCTCTGGCATGTTTGGGAGGTTTTTTTTTTTTTTCAATAATTTGTTTCTTAATGATGCATGCAAGAATTTCAGAATTTAAAATCAGGTACTCACACTTGCATGTAAGCATTGATCCATGGAAAAATCCCCACAGTCCTCAGTTTTCATCATTTTTTGACAGTTAAAATGCATTTTAAATTTATATGTTATTTCTACATCCTAACAATATTTTATCACTGTTACATTGTTACATTGATATATAATATATGGTAAAAGAACACTCTAGCTATATTCTGAAAATACTTTTAGGCTTCCTAAATATCCTTAACTCTTCATACTAAATTTCCACACTACTAATTTAACTTATTCAAAGTACTTATTTTTTAGAATATTAAACCTATTCTTTTATACTTAAAATGTTTACCCACTTTATTATTATTCTTTACGCCCCATATTATTGTCAATAATTAGATGCATTGTATGAGCAAGTCTTGTGATAGTATCCACATTTCCCTACTCCCTGTCCCCAACCCACCGGGGGCCCTCCTAAGTGGGTTTCATGGACTAGTCCATGGGATAGGATAGGAGGTTATGGATTGTATGAGAGGTAGCCAGTCTTTTGTTTCTTTGTTGTTGTTGCTGAGGGGAGCAATGTCTCTGGTTATTCTCCTCCACATGGCTCCTACAAGTATCCTCCCTTGCATCATTCTCTGCTGGCATCATAACACACTGGGAAGACTGGAGGGCCTGAAGAATGCAAAAACGTAGCCGTGCCTCCCTCCTTGTGTTGCTGTACCTGGCAGTCTCAGTATTCTAGCTCTGATTTGGGACAGAAGAGGAAATCACCAATGCTACCAGACTGAGACATGAGTAGTTAGAAAGTTTCTCAAGTTTGCAGCATGACTTGACAATGCTTTCTGATAGAGAGGCAAAATAACATGATTTGGTATATGTTGCTTACTGGTAACTGATTATCATTGTGTGACTTGAACCCTATTACATTTTTTTTTTTTTCGGTTTTTCGAGGTAGGGTCTTGCTCTAGTTCAGGCTGACCTGGACTTCACTATGTAGTCTCAGGGTGGCCTTGAACTCACGTAAATCCTTCTACCTCTGCCTCCCAAGTGCTGGGATTAAAGGTGTGCACCACCATGCTCGGCCTCACATGATTTTTATGAATATTATGAAAACTTTATGGGGCTGGAGAGATGGCACCATTGGTTAAAGGCATTTGCTTGCACAACCTGACTGCCCAGGTTGGATTCCCTAGTTCTCCTGTAAAGCCAGACACACAAAGTATCACTTGTGCCTAGAGCTCATTTCCCATTGCAGGACGCCATGCGCTCTCTCTCTCTCTCTCTCTCTCTCTCTCTCTCTCTTTCTCTTTATCTCGGTTTCTTTCTTAATACACAAATGAGTGAATATTAAAAATTATTAATGTTCATAACATAAAGTATCAAGAGGAAATTCCCTCAAATTAAAAAGCCAAATATAAAAAATATTTTGAGTACATAAATTTAAAACCTATGCATGCTTAAAACCAGCAATTAAAAAACAATATAAAGGAAAGCGTCTTGAGACTTTTCTAAGGCACCTAGAATTCAGTTTCAGTTCTCTAGTGACATTATTAACATTAAGTTCTCTACTGATGAAGGGGAGAAAATAGGGTTAATTGGTTTTAGAACTTAAAATCTATTTTAATAATTTTATACTGATACAACATGAAATATTGGAGTTTTAAATCTAAATTGAATGATGGTGCTTTTCAGTTCCATTATGATAATAATTATAGTGCTAGACTTGTACTGTTCAATATTTAGCTAAAGTAGTAAATGGAACAGTTTGAAGCTGAATGTGAATGAATGTTGGCTGCTGACAGCCAGTCAAGCAGGAGGAGCTGCTGGGAGAAAGCTGAAGGCGGCCACAAAACTAGGCTGTATTAGCAATGCTCCGGATGGTGTGTAATGACACAATACTTCTCCTGGAACTCTTGAGACAGCCTCATGATGTGATGGCCAGAGGGGGCAGGGTGTTTTATTCTATGGATCTGTTTAATCAAGAAAATGAAATGTGAGGGATTACCAGCCTGCGTTTATATAAAAGTACTATGAAGTAGATTTTACCCTTCAGATGGATATTTCACAGTAAAATAATAGGATCCAGCATTTAAGTACCAAAAAACCCCTGCTCACTACAGATGGAATGATACATGGGATTTTGCAATAAATCTTCAGATTATTTCATAGAAGATATAATAATATGTCATTGTAATTTTTGACAGTTTTTTCACTGACATGTTCTTTTAAAATGGGCAAAAATACCTTTAATATGATGCATATTTAATCATTATAGTTAAAGAATTTATTTTCTGTATCTTTACAATTATAAATAAACATTAACCCTATACTTATTCTGGTAAATTTTAATCATTTACTAAGATGATTCACCAGGTTACTTTTAAAAACCCAACAAATCTTTATTTAGATATCTATAAATATATGTGCATACATATAAGTATATCCTATTTAAATTTTAAAATAACTTTTAATAAAATCAGCTTTTTACCCTAACAATCCATTTTGGAATCGATTCAAAGGGTTAAAGGATGAAATTAGATCATATCATATTTGCAATTTCAGCAGGTGTAATTAAGAATTGGTCAAGGTGGATAGGTGGAAGCAGGAGCATCTCCCAAAGCTCGTAGTAAAGATGGTGGTGAACAAGAAACACTGTCTCAAAGCAGGTGGTAGGCAAGGGCAACCATCCCATGTTGTCCTCTGACCTTCATATGTGTGCCCACATTGACTCTCATGAACACACACGTGTGTACACACACACACACACACACGCACACACACAAACATATGCACACAAAAACACAACAAAATGGAACAGAACAAACTGAAACTTGTAAGTGGGCCCAAACCAGACACTGGATATGTGTCTGATACACTGAGTTCAAATAACCCAAACCCTTTGCATATGGGTTTATCTAGGAGTGGATAGAGAGATGAGGCCTCTTTTCAGTGTGATGGACTCCTGTCATGAGGTGTGGATGTCTCTGTGGAAAAAGAAGAGAAGGACTAGAGAGTTGGTTCATTAGGGAAAGGGCTTGTCACACAGTTGTGAGCACCTCAGTTCACAGCCTCGGAACCCATTGAACTGGATGTGGTAGCACATGGAAGGCAGAGACAGGACAATCCTCAAGAGCCTTGCAAGCTGGCTAGCTCGGTGAACTGAGTAGTGTACAGTGAGAGACCCTGCCTCAAATGAGGTGGAAATACTGGAAACCTACACCCCAAATTGTCATTTTACTTTGATGTGTGTGCCCATGCCATGGGTATACTTGCACTTACACACATGAAAACATATATACAAGTATACACTTCTGCCTCCCCCCCACAGACACACACACACACACACACACACACACACACACTCACACACAGCATGTGAAAACACAAAAGAACAGAAAACTCTCAGGCATTTTTAGAGTTCCAGTTTTAAAATTGAACCCAGGCCAGAAGACTTTGTGAGCAACTAACTTTAATTGCAGAGACAATTTCCCAAATCCCAGAATTCTTTTTTAAGAACTATTTTTAAATATTCCCAAATTTTCTCTCTCTCTACCTACTGTTATTTGATACTTTTTGTGTGTTTGGCTTCTCATTTTTTTTCACCTTTTCTTCCTGGGTTGGGTGGCATTTCTGATAGAAGAGACTGCTGGAGTGTACCCAGATGAATATTTATATCTGGCTTTATGAGTCTTTAATATTACTCTTTGGCGCACTGGACCACAAAGAATGACTGTAGAAATTGTCTAGTACAGCAAGAAAATGTCGTGTCCCATGTTTAAAAAATGGAAGATGCTGACAGCAGAGATGCAATCAAGGGCGACACAGCTGT
Organism: Zapus hudsonius; assembly: GCA_004024765.1. Lineage (NCBI taxonomy): Eukaryota > Metazoa > Chordata > Mammalia > Rodentia > Dipodidae > Zapus > Zapus hudsonius. The sequence continues at coordinate 20,568 of PVHP010006678.1, forward strand.
CCGTACTGAAGCTGATCCAGCTTGATTGTGTGAGGTCTACAGTCCAAACACCTGACAAAGGAGAATGTCCTCAACCTATCTAATTACTATCCTACACTGATTAAAGTTCCTTGGGAACCCTTCTAGCGGCAACTTCAGAGTCATGTTTCAGTGAACATTTCAGTATGACCAATCATTATATTGTCCTGTCGTGTCTATTCTTAGCTAAAGCCTTTTGAAATTAAATACCAAAACATTTGAAATCAAACTTAGATGTACATATACCATACTACATTGCAAATTGAACAGCATTAAAAGCCCAGTGGTCTTATTTTGTTCACTAGACCAATCTAGTGATAGCGTTGGTGTTAGGAATTTCTTCCATGTTTAATACATTTATTTCACTAGAACTGATTTGAATTATATTGTCTGTGCAGCCCAGGCAATGCTCATTATCACACTGGATGAGAAAATAGGTATAAAACTGTAATGTCCTTGATCAAACAATTCACAGGAGTGAGTCAGACAGTCTCAGGAATGCTGTTATCTCTTGATGCTTTCAATATGGTATTAGGAATTATAAAACCTATGATTGGTGTATCATACATCAGTGTTTTGCATTAGCTGTCCTTTCATGGTCTTGGACTTTTAGATTTGAACATAAGCAGTGGTTTGTAGCTGAGGCAGCAGGAGCTGATTCAGTGGAGAAGTCCCACTTCATGGGGATGCCATGCCTGACGTGCCGACTTGGCTACCCTTCACGTCTACATTGGGTGGGATGAAAACACTGCATTTTCTAAAAGGATTTTCAAATCTGTTCAGAGGATGACTGGGCAAAGCCTTGTGTTATCAATTGTGCTGTGCTCAGACACTTGTGAAATCTGTATTTATGCCTGCCGTTGTGGAGATCCAAGAGCCATATGGCTTCTTGAGTTTTCCTTCCTGAATCAGCTTCATTGTATTTTCATATCAATTAAAATTGAACAAATGCTTTTTAGTTGTGGATGTTTTGTTATAAACTTTACTGGTTTCATGAAAGACATTTTAATTTTACTTGGATTATACATGGTTATTATATTTAATACATATTATATAGTATGCTATTTCTTTTTATGATAATATTATTTTGTGTGTCCAATTTGTTTGTTGTTATTAGCATAAGAATACTATTGGAAGTATTTTATCATACTATAATCTAGAATAAACTATGTGTGAGTCAATATAATGCTCTAGGCATATATAGATATATTATAAAGAAGAAATATATGAATATATATCTTTATTGCTAGTGCTATTAATTTCTACAAAGTATTAATTCTGTAGCAGACTAAGTGGTTAAATTTAGAACTTTAGCATGAGGTGTTTCTACAGTGAAGTAACCAGTGTTTCAGCCCGATCGACATTGTTGGCAGAGCTCCGTCCCAGCTCTCTGAGGGTTATCAGATAATAAAGCTATGTGGTGTGTCCCCGTCAGGGCACTGAGGCTTCATTCTCCTCTAGTTGATTGTCTATGCCTCTGAATGAGCTGCACAATTCAGTGGGACCTTTTGTGTCACTGTGTCTCAAAGCAGTCAGGGTAAGGTCTGCTACTTTGTGCAATTCACCCTGAGATCTCATTGATGTTAAGAAGAGGCTTTGTAAAGGTAGAATCTTGAAAGGAACTGGTAAGTGACAAGTGACCAAAGTCACCTGGCAGCATTGACTGAGGAAGTTGACGCTGGTCCACAGTAGCACCAGGGTGAAGGGATTCTTCCAGCTTTGAAAATAATAGCCTCTATCCCTTGTTCTTTCTTCCCTGCAGTTTATTCTGTGCAACAATAGTTTTCCAGTATTCACTGATACTGCTCACGTATTTAAAGTACACATATTAGTGAGCCATCTTTCTTAGTGAACAATAATTCAGCATGGTATTCTGTAATTTAAAAGTATCTTATCATGGGTGTGGTTTAAGAGCAGATTCCCAAAACATTAGACTTTATTATTATTATTAATTATTATTATTATTAATTATTATTATTATATATGTGTGTGCTTTTTATTTGACAAAAAGAAAGGGGGAGATAGGGAGGAGGGGAAGATTGGAAAGGAGGGAGGAAATAGGGAATTGGAAGGGAGGGAGAGAGACAGAGCAGAGTCAGGGTATCTTTATATAATTCAGGGTGACTTCGCCATGCTCCTGTCACAGTAGTTCTAGTGCTGAGATTAAAGTCAACACCTCCACCTCTGACAAAATGTTTTCTTTCTGATGGTGGTGCTCCTCCTGCTCTTCTACATCCTCCTCCACAGATGGGATCATCCTTGGACAACCAGTGGTTTAGATAGATGATCATCTCTTAGGTGCAGTACTTGGTTGTGCTGCGTTTCATGGCCTGGTGACAAGTGAACAGGGAGATAGAGGGAAGGGACCTGCACTGTTAGTGTCCTGCCTGGGGCAGAGCATCCACTTTTCAGTAGGTGTTCCCTGAATAAATGAACTCAGTCCTTAAAGCATTAAAGACATTATGAAAACTCTTCTGTTTCAAGAGATTCCTTCTCTGGTCTCATCATTTGCTTTTCTCCTCAGAACTGTGTTTGCATTTATAGTCAATGCTACGAAGTCACTCATCTTTGGACCCTATTTATTTTATTTATGAAAGTCCATTTGTTACTTTCATCAATTAGATACTAAATACCTTGAGGGCTCAGAGCATGTCTATGTTTATCTTGTATTTTATCCACTTATGAGAATTTTAATAATATTTTCTGTCTCATTGTTTAAAAACTTACAACATATTCAGTGCTGTATCTCCTATAAATGTTCTTTGGACGTGTCCTGTGTTCCTTCTTTATGACTTGATTCCTTAAAGTGCTACAAGAAAATTCTGATCTGACTACACAGCTTTGAGAGAATTAATCATTGCTGAAAGGGAGAAGCGTCTTGAGGACAGATTGCAAGGTTTTGTTAGACATATTTGCCTCTGCTTTCTGCGGTCATAGTGTGTTCCTCTTCTAACTTCTAAATGGTACCCTGGGGTCTGAATGAGTGTCCTGGCTTTGGAACATCTCCATTGATTACCAAGAAAAGATTTACACATAGTAGCTTGGTCCAACTTACAAAAGAAGTGATCCTGCCATTTGGCTAAAACCCAAGGCACCACTTAGGGTTCTTCCATTAATAAAAATTTCAAAAACGGGGTCAGCCAAAACCAGATGCATTTGATGATATCAAATGTTATTTATGATGGTAGCATACTCCCTCCTCCCCAGTAAATGACTGAATGTTTTCACTGGCAGGAATCTCAAGTTATACTATTTGTCCTTAAGAAATAGTATCCAGTGGTTATAATTATGTTAAGATTTATTTAAGAAGATAGATGGTATGTGGGCATTATCTGCTTTGTCTTCATAAAATAAACATCTCTGTAACCTGCTCCTCACTTCTCAGTACTGCTTGCCTGGGGATGTGAGAGTTCAGTGAGATCATTACCCAGATCTGTGCACAGTGAAGTCGTGGTTCTCAAAGAACAATACAGTGATAAGATAGAAATCTTTAAAAGTTAACGCAAAGCCAGGCATGAGGCACACGTGGAGGGCTAGGTAGGAGGATAGCCATGAGTTCAAGGCCAGTAAGAGACTACAGAGTTCCAGCCTGGACTAGAATGAGACCTTACCTCAAAAAACAAAGAAAAAAAAGATAAAAACAACAACAAAAAATAAAATTAGCACAAGACATGCTTTCTTGCTTTTTCTGCATGTGTTTGTGTAGAATGTATGGTGTATGTATGCACGTGTGTATGTAAACATATGAAATATTTGAGTTATGTCTCATCCCTGGAATTGGTGGAAGAGGGACCCCTTCTCTTTTGTTTTCTTCCCTCTCTTGAGGGCCTAGGAGTGACTCCCATTTTTTTTAATCATTTGAGATTATATTGGCAATTTGATGTGTGTTGGAGAAGTGTTGTTCACACTACAGGATAATGAGGGCCCTGAGGATGCCCCTTGGGTAGCTTGCCTTTAGCTGAACTGATTTCACACTCCTCTCTTTTGTCCCTGGCTTGAGAAGTCTCAGGTTTGTCACTTTACTGACTTTATGATGTCTTTCAATCTCTCAGCTTTCTAAATAATTAAAGAAAGAAAACTAATCTATTTTCAGCATGTATTTCTCAGGCTCTAAACTTATTCTGAATATTTTCAGTGTGCTCTTCTCAGGTCCTGAACACCCCCAGGGTCTAATTGAAAGGACTGGTTGTTCAGGAGCCATTGAAATTTCTTAAAAATATTTTATTTATTCATTTTCAATCAGAGAAAGAGAGAGAGAGAGAGAGAGAGAGAGAGAGAGAGAGAGAGAGAGAGAGAGAGAGAGAAATTTCTTAACTAAACAGTGGAGGGGGTAGGTTGTACCATAGTTCATAGAGGTGTCATTATCCCAGCTCCAATCCATGAGTTTGGGGGACATTTCACATCACACCATCTTGGCATACAGTTCCCACAGAAGAAAATAAGCCTTAGGTGAGAAACTTCTGGAAAAGCTGCTGCATCAAAATGCTTTCACACTCAGGGCATCAGATTGTTGACTGAAAAGAAAGTTGAATTGGATACATTACATTTTGTTGTTGTTGGTGGTGGTGTTCGCTTTGCCATCTGAGTTCTGGGATTATAGGCATGCACCACCACTCCCAGCTCCAATCCATAATGTTTAAATAATAAAATCACTACACAACAGCAATCACAATACAAGAACCTTATATGAAACTCCCCATAAAATAACACTAGAACAGCAATAACATTATGAATAGTAGTAACATAGTATTTTATAATATAACTGTCACTGCTCCAGGACAGCTGTTTAGTATATTAAAAAGAGTGATGAAATTTCATATTCTATTTTCAATATTAGAAAGTTTGGTTTAAATCTTTACATTAACTTTCAGACCAAAATTTCATTTATTTACCTAGCAAGAATTACATTTATCTAGAAAGTTGTTAGGAAGATTGAAGAGGATAACTTACATGCTCATTAAATGTAAGGTCATTCATTCTAGTAAGCTTCTTGTGTTAAGAAAAAGACACACAAAGAAACATGTCCAATCTGATCACATATCTCCTTGAAAAGTTTTTTACTGAATTGTAAAGTACATTAGAGAGATTGTGTTTTGTCTGTCAGCAAAGGAAGTGCCTCTGTCCTTCCTGCTGACTGGCAGAGGCTTTATTGAACCTTCATGGAACCCTGTTCTAGGAATGTTGGCACAGCCACTATTTGTGCCTTGGCTCTAGGTGTTTATCAATCTGGGTTTCCAAATATAAAACTGTGATGTACGGTTTCATCAAGGTGGGTTTCTTTAATGCTTCAAGGTTCCAAATCCTACCTAGTGGAAACTTGATTCTTAACACTTTTGCCACTCAGGGCAGCTATAGGAGATGGTGCTGAGGTACTTTTATGAATTATTTTCTTATTAATTATTTTTGTATGGGTGTGTGTGTACATGCATGTGCATGTGTCTTGTGTTTGTATATGTAAGGGCATGTGGAGGCAGAGGATAATCTTAGGATGTTCCTCCTTGCTTCTGCCTGTGCCAGACAGGGACTCTCTAGCCATTTGCTGCTCTGAATGTCAGGTTAGCTGCCCTGAGAGCTGTGGCCCTCTGCTTCCCTTGCCCATGGGCATGATGGGATTACAGATGCATATGATACTTGTGTCCATCTTCATGGGAATTTTTGGGGATAAGAACTCTGATCAGGCTTGAGCAGCTGGCACTTTTAACCATGGAGCCATCTCCCCATGTCCCTTACTGATTATTTTAGAAAATACACTCTGTTACTCAGAACTAATGAAATATCATTTGTTAAATTGGACTTTGATTTGGACACATCAAAGAAGAATAATTGTCATAAGAAGAAAATTTACTGAAATGAGTTGAGTTTATTATATGTTCTTTCTATCTCATGTTACTCCCCTTACAAATAAATAAGCTCAATTTAAAGCCAAAGAACAATATAGTTAACAAAATACAATTACATATATCAACATAGGAATTTTAATTATTATTATAGACTGATTCTGATAAAATTAAATTTATGCACCTGACAGGAATCTAATTCATATAGAATTAAGTATTTCTTCCCAGTTAAAACTTACTGCTACATAACCTGAAATAATTTTAATTTTATACTCCATTGGAGCATTTTATTACTATGATATTTAAATTTTACTCATACCTTTCTTTGATTCCTAGCTTAATTAATAAATTTCAATATTTGCTGTGGTTAACTTCATTGATTACCTAATTAAGTACAATATAAAGGAAAGAGAGACATTTGAAATTTTAACAGTTAACCAAAAGGAGTCTCATGCATTGCACCTGTGCCCTTGTAATAATAACTTATAGGATATTTTAAAATCTTATATATGGGGTACAGTTTAATTTATTATTAACTTTGAGCTAGAAATAAATAGTATTGAGATATATGCATATAAATTTTACACATATATGGTAAAAATCTAAAATTTCAGAGTCTGTGCAAATGTTTTTGTAAATAAGAGTTACTCATAACATCCATACAATCTATTACCTAATCTTATCAATGGAAAACGAGAAACCAAGGATAACAAATTCTATAAATATATTGTGAAGTAATGCCACTTATCAATGTGATTATATATGTTGTACTTTATTTTTTTAAAATATTTTATTTATTCATTTTCAAGTAGAAAGAGAGAGAGAGAGAGAGAGAGAGAGAGAGAGAGAGAGAGAGAGAGAGAGAGAGGAGAGAGGAGAGAGAGAGGGCACCAGGGCCACCACCTTGTGGGTCTGGCGTATGTGGGTACTGGGGAATTGAACCTGGGGCCCTAGGAACTGGAGGCAAGTGCCTTAACCGCTAAGCCATCTCTCCAGCCCTATGTCGTACTTTAAGGGCTGGAGAGTTGGCGCAATGGTTAAGTAACTTGCCTGCAAATTCTAACCACCTGGGTTTGATTCCCTAGTACCCATTTAACCCTAGATGCAAAGGTTGGCACATGCATCTGGGGTGTAACCATTCTGTCTCTCTTCTCTCTATCTCTGCTTGCAAATAAATAAAAATATTAAAAAGATAAATCCAAGATTCTATTTTTAAAATGGCTCTGACAGAAATGGTATTCTATGTCAAAATGTGACTGAGTAGAAGTTAATATTGACTTCATTAGCCATGCTCGGCTAGCCCAGTAAAGAATATAAGGAGCATTTATAACCAGAGCACAGATACGTTGATCTGTGGATACGCTCATTGCTTTTTCCAGTTCACCAGATGGATGCTAAATTTTAATTTGATTGATCTAGCATTTGCATTTACACTGGACCATACCTCGAATGTGTTGGAGGCTGAGTAACTGTCTGTGCCAAACCATACTGTCAGATGCCTGTGTAACCGACTGTACATGGAGAAACACACATATGTTGATGAATGCTCATTGTACTCACCATTATAGTGAATCCCCTAAAATCTGTTTTATGATTCTTTTTCTCAGATTTTTGTATCTGTCTATATAGACATAGTTACTTTCCCTTTGTTCATATTTGTGTCTGTTATTGACTGTTTTATGTAATATGTTAAATAAATTAAAAACAAGTTATTGATATTTAAGCCATAGTTAAAATAAAATGCTAATATTTTACTGAGAATTTATACCGATGCATTTCTGACAAAAGATCTGGCTATTTCTTTAGATATGATTATCAATTATATTTCTCTACAACCAAGGGTAAATAACTATTATAAATAAATATAAATAAAATAAATTTGATTAAGTACACCTGAATTGCAATTTCTTTTAAAATGCAAATCCTGTACATTGTAAACACACATATAAATTATATATATATACTTTTTTTTTTTGTGACAGGGTATCTCTCTTTGCCTAATTGCCCCTGGGTATCATGTTGTAGCTTCTGGCCTTGAATTCATGGCAATTCTGTCTCACTCTCCAAAATACTAGGATTGCAAGTGTTAGCCACCACATCCAACATAAGTCCTCCACATATTTATCAACTTTTTTAGCATCTCATTTTTATGTATGTTAATTATGGTTTTCAACTTTCAAGTTAAAATTTGGGATATTTCTTTAAAGAGACATTTATTTCATCATATATTAAGCATAAAATGTAATGCAACTTATTTTGATATTTTATGTTAATTTCAGGGCATGATTTTGATCATTTAGAGCCCAATATAGATATATATATAGGTGGGTCTAGACTATAACTCTTTATATTAAGAAAGAACTCTTTCGCCCTCTGTTGACGTTTATATGCAACTTCAGTCTTTTTGTTCTAAACTTGGTTCTTAGCAAAGAAAATTTAAGGCAAGCCCAGTTATTCTTGTATTTGGGGCAAATATGTCTAAGGAGCACACCTTTTGGATAGGTATTGCTACTGACTTGTATATAATTATCTTAGGAATCCTTAAAGGAATAGCTTATAATGGTTATTATTTTATTTTTAATAAGAAAATGTCATAAAGTTCTCTACTTCAATGTTGTCTTATTAATCCAGTTGCTTATGAAGCCTGTATTAAACAGTCTGTGGTTGTTTAACAATATTTATTATATGGAAATACTAAGACCTTAACAATGTGAAAACCTGGGTTGAGCTATTTTTGTGTGACTTGTCACTGAAAACATTTTGAAATAAGTACCATATGACCCACGCAAAAAAGTTTGGGGTGGATAGTTTGTAATAACAAAATTAAATAGAATTTTCACTGTTGTAAATGTAATTATAATGTTAATATAGTTCCCTTTGTAATGAAAGTCACATAACTATAAAATTTAATCGTAAAGTGTAGTTCAGAAAGTTAACCTTTTTATGGTATTTTAAGGATTCTTAGCATTTCCATGTGTTTTTACTTAAATATTCTATGTCAAAATATTTATGCATTTAAGAAAATTGTAAACACAAAAAATTGATGATTGAATTTTGCCTTACTTGGTCAAATTATTTTAGAAGCTTTCTCTACCTTCTCATTCTTCTCCCCCTTCCCAAAGACAACTATTTTGTGCATCCCCAAGTCAACGCATATTCCATACCCTTGTGCACATTCTTCCATAATATGGATTTTTTATATTACAGTTTTTTTTATTTCTTTAGTCCTTTGGATAAAATTGTGACATTGGGTGATCAATTTATTCTCAACATTAACACTTCATATTCAGGGCCTGAAAGATGACTCATGGGCTTGCCCTGCAAGCTGTAATAGTACTGAGTACAGATGCCCAGCACCCAAGGAAAAAGTGGGGTCCTGTAGCAGGCATTTGTAACGCCAGGCATGTTTATGGAATGAAAGGTAGGCAGAGATTAAGACTCTCCTGGAAGGTCAGGGGTCAACTAGCCTGATAAGTGTAGCATGACCCACATGAGACCCTGCCTCTAAGCAGGTGGAAGGTGAATACCTTTATACATTCCTGCCCTCACACTCATGAACACGTACACAAACACACACATTATGCACACAGAGCATATCCACAGGCACTAAACAGTAAAACCAAAAACCCTTCCTGTCATGGACAACATTGGTGTCACCATTCACAACATTCAATAGAAAGATCCACTGTTAACACTGTGAAGAGTCCCAAAGTCAAGTGACTGTATCAGGTGGTCCCAAACACAGTTGTAGTTGGTAATGACTTAGCTGTTATATGTATTCTATACCTAATTCGGTCAATACAAAAAGTCATTGAAGGGCTGGAGAGGTGGCTCAGCAGTTAAGGTGCTTGCCTTCAAAGCCTAAAGAACAGGGTTCAATTCCCAAGAATCCACCTAAAGCCAGATGCACAGGTGGTGTCTGTGTTTGCAGTGGCTGGAGGCCCTGGCACACTCATTCTCTCTCTCTTCTATCTCTCTCTGCTTGCAAATAAATAGAATATTTAAACATGGCCAATGCAAACAATTTACCAAAATTTAGAAATAGGTGTGTGTAGTAAGATTGACTAAACCCTAAATAATGTCTTGTGTTCCAACCTAGCACTCTTTGAATTGACAATATAATTTTGGTTCTCTTTAAAATTTATTTCATTGTAAGATTTCTCTATAGGGTGATGAATAAGTTTTTCTATTTATCAATTATAAAGTTCTTCATTATCAGAATTTCATATTTTCACTATAAACTGAATTATGTAGTATAGCTTCAAAACCAGTGCTTTGTTTAATCAGGCCTTAAGAATTAAAATCTATTGACTTGATCATTCTGTTCTAATTTTATTCAGGCTGCTAAATTGGCTATCACAGTCCAAACCTCGGGGTCCCAATGGGGGACTCAGGATCAAGACGATCTACCTTGGTTTCCCGGTTGCCAATATTCAGAAGAAGTGTTAGCAGAAGACATGATTCCCTTCCTTCTTCGCCCTCCTCTAGCAATACGGTGGGTGTCCATAGCTCCTCTCCTTCCAGCACCAACTCCAGCTCAGGCAGCACAGGAAAGCGCAGGAGCATATTCAGAGCCCCATCCATCAGCTTCCACCATAAGAAGGGGAGTGAGCGGAAGCATGAAGCTACCAGCCAGAGCCTTAGCATTGCCAATGGTGCTCAGCCTCCTCAGAGCAATATGCAGAAAGTGAGCTTGGATGAGCAGGTTAAAACCCGGGGAAGACATTCTGTGGGTTTTAGTGGATCTCGGCATAAGAAGATAACGAGGTCCCTGACAGACGACTTTGAAAGGGAGAAGGAGCCATCTGCTAACAAGAATGTCTTCATTAATTGTCTGAGTTCTGATAAAAGTGAAGGCGATGACTCTGGATTCACAGAGGAGCCAACTCGCTGGTCTGGTAAGCATGCTTCCAGGAGGCTGCTTCCTAAATCCTTTTCATCTCACTATAAGTTTTCCAAGGCAGTCTCACAGAGCCAGTCCTCTTCCCTGGTCCAGCAGCCTTCATTCTCCCTGGAGATCTCACAAATCCAAGAGAAAGAGCCCATGTTAGCAAGAACTTCTCCATCTTGCTCTGTGGATGCAACGGAAAGGGCAGGAAGTTCTTCCCAATCTCCTTTACCTTCTGCTGATCTCACCACAGCTCAGACACCCTCTGAGTTTTTCGCCTTGACTGAAGACTCCACATCGGAGGCAGATGCGTTTCCTAAAAGTGGAAGTGCAGCATCGCACTGTGAGAACTTTGGACACAATGATTCTACCTCTCAGATCTGCCCCAATCCTGCTGCTGTTTCCAAGTCCAAAACGGAACTTCTGGGAGCTGTGCCCTGTGCAGTCATGTCTCCTGCGAAATACTGCTTAGAAGGTCCATGTGGCCTTGAATCCCACTCCTTGCCAGAATCCTCTGCTGCTAGCCAGAAGGAAGTGTTACTCTCTGTTAAGAATGTGAGCACCTCGGAGACTCATCTGCCTCCTTGTCCTCAGAGAGAAGGAAGGATGCTGTTACAGAATGGTGAGCCCATGATGAGGACTAGCTCTCCCAGGAAACTAGGATCTGCTGATCAGCACAGAGCATTAGCTGACCATGTCAAAGGAATCCATCCCATTTCAGATTCAAGGATAATCCCCTCTTCTGGAGATCATCATGTTTTTAACAAAACATCCTATGGCTATGAAGCAAATCCTGCCAAAGGTATGCCGATTTCTTTTATGATACAGGATGCAAATTAATTATATTGTCTTACTTCATCTCATGAATGGAAGGTACATTTCTTTTTCACTCTTCTGGTTTTCTGCTAAATGTTTCATTTGCTTGATTAAAAAATAAATATATTTTTATTTATTTATAAGGAGAGAGAGAGAGAGAGAGAGAGAGAGAGAGAGAGAGAGAGAGAGAGAGAGAGAGAGAAAGAGAGAGAGAATGGGTGTGCTAGGGCTTCCAGCCACAGCAAACAAACTCCAGATGCATTCACCAACATCTGGCTTTTTGAGTAGTGGGGAATTAACAGAGCTGGTCAGGCCTTGCAGACAAATGACTTAACCTCTGAGCTGTGTCTATGGCCCTTGTTTTTAAAATAATATTTTAATTTACTTTTGAGAGGGAGGGGGAAGCATACCAGGGCCTACTGGAAACAAACTCTAGACATATGTACCACTTTGTCATCTGGCTTTACATGGGTTCTGGGGAATAGAACCTGGCCATCAGACCTTGCAAGCAAATACTGTTAACTGTTGAGCAATGGGGCTCCAGCCCCTTTTGCTTGATTTTAAACTTAACTCCTATTATAATAGAAATGTGTCTTGATCTTAGTCATTTTTCTTTGCTGTGTTATTCCTGTCCTGATGTCTAAAGAAAGTAGGAGAAAAATAATTTTATTTGTAGTATTAGCCTTACCTATTATAAGTAATATCTTTTTATAGAGGTATTGATATATTCTTTCATTAAATGGATATAGTTCAAAATCTTTATAAAAGAAAAATGTATATTATAATTTCTATTTCATGCATTAACTAAACTTTTATTATTAACTAGAATTCATGTTTTAATATGAATAAAGTCTATCTCTTCAATGGAAATCTGGGTTCTAACTCTACAGTCCTTGAAGCTGGAAACCCTCTCTGGTTCAAAATATGCCTATAATAAGTAACTTTCTGTATATCTCTGAACATATTCATTCTCCTTGGTGTAAAGCATTGTGTGTGTGTATGTGTGTGTGCATAAGAAAATTATTCCACGGGCTCTAGAAACATTTTAAGAAAAGTGTTGAATATGTACCACTTATGAACTATTTTTGGCATATTTTCCATTGCTATCATTACTGCTGTTACTATTACTACTGCTGCTGCTGATAATAGTTATGTAATAACAATAACAACAACAACTTCTCATTGTTGAAGATGATGTTGTCCTGGGAACTAGTCTGCATTCTTTATAAGCATTAATGGAATGAGTTTATTTGCTATCATGTTTTTAAGCTAGTTCATAGTCAGGAAAATCGAAGGACAGGTAAGTAATATATCCATAGTGACATACAACTTAACAGACAATTGTTTGAGAAGTAAACCTTGTTAGTTATGCTTGCTGTGTTTTCTATTTTACAGATAGTAACTCAGGCCAATCAGTGTAAGTAACACAGATATAATGTATATATCTGACTCCAGAGTGTAGGCTCTAACAACTACAGTTTAAGAGATGCATCATCTAAAATGTTAAATAAATGAACTATGTCAATTTATGCATTATATTAAGAATCATATTATGGTGCTGGGGAGATGGCTGAGCCAGCAGGAGCCTTGTTGAGAAAGCCCGAGGACCAGAGATTGGTTGCTAACACTGACATTGCAAAGCCAGAGATGGCCAAGGATGCCAGGAACCCCAGCCTTGAAAGGTGTGCAAACACAATGATCGCTCTGGTTCCCTACTCAAACAGTGTCACAGGGAACTGGAGTGCTCCAGGTTCAGGGAGAGACTGTCTCAGGAAAATAATGCAGAAGGATAGAGGAGGGCACCTAACATACTTCTCTCGTCTTTGCGTTTGTGAGCATCTGTCATGCATACACCGCATACATATGCATACACACATGCATACGCCCCACATATATGCATATACCACACACATGCATAACACACACACACACACACACACACACACACACACACACACACAAACACACCAAAAGCAAAACCAAGTCAAAACTATGTAAGTCTGTAAATGTAGTTCAATGGGTAGGGTACTACAGTTCACTCCCTAACACTGAAACACAGACCAATAAGATTATACAATTTATTGAACTTTGAACTAATTATTCTGTGAACACAATTCTTCTGTTTAAATGCATTGATTAGTCTTAAGCTTATTTGATATAAGATCAAATTTTTGTTTGTATTTTTGAATAGAATCTCACTGGGTAGCCAAAGCTGGTATGAAATTTGCTATTTATCCAAAGCTCATCTTGAACTCACAGCAAACCTCCTGCTTCAGCCTCAGCCTCTAGTGTGCTGTAATTGAAGCAGAAGCCTCCATGCCCAGAAGTGCAGAATCACATTTATGTATCAGTCTACCTTAAAAAATAATTAACAGCCTGTCCACAGTCTTGGCTGAAATTGCATGAGCTTCATTTTTGTTGCTGTTGTTGCTTTCAAGGTAGGGTCTCACTGGAGCCCAGGCTGTCCTGGAACTCACTGTGTAGTCCCAGACTGGCCTTGAACTCCAAATGATCCTCCTACCTCTGCCTCCAGAGTGCTAGGGTTAAAAGAATGTACCACCACACCCAGGCAAAGCTTTAGTTTTTCAAACCATAACATAGTTGAAAGAATGATAGTGTTTCTGTTTTCCACTTGCATACATGTATCATGTATACATTTTAACATGTATCAAACTATGTCAAGACATTTACATGCACTTTCATGCATGCAATCTTCACACAAATTTAATGTGGCAATTATTGATGACTTTGTAATAATCACATTGTAATGTCACTTCATTAGTAAATGATGAACCTCAGAATTAGATCCTGCTGGTTTTATAAAGAAATGCCCCACAGTCTAGACTCTATCTGCATGAACTGAAGTGTCATACTGTATCACTGACATAGGTGATAGTACTATATAAAATTAACAATGACAATTTTATTTTGTGTGAAAAATAGAAAAAAAAAAACTAGTTACACAAAAGGGGCAGAAATTTAAAAAAATGTTTTTATTCATTTATGAGAGAGATAGAGAGATGGTCACAGCATGGCTTCTTGTTTATGCAAACTCAAGACTTTGGGCATCTGGCTTTATGTTGGTACTGAGAAATCAAACCTGGCCCTTCAGGCTTTGCAAGCAAGCACTGTTAACCACTGGACTCTCTCCTTTCTCCCCCGCCTCTTGTTTAGGTACATCTCATTTTAATTTTTTAATGTTGCTTTGCGTTAGTGTCTAATTGAATCTTGAGCATTTGTATCTCTATAGAAAGTAGACAATAGCCAACAGTGTCCTTCATGATTAAGAATCTGTTGACTGTGGTCCTTGCTCCGTGACCTCTAGGTCATTCTAGGAATTTTGACAATGTGTTGCATGTTCTTGGTCTCTTTACAAGGAAAAATTATAGTATATTATTATCCTTTACTTTTGAGAATACTTATGCCATTTCATAAAATTGTATAAGTTAGCTCTTTTTGGCTTTTCACCTCTCTTAAACTTCCAGATCTCTGCTCTTGTTTGCCCCTTCATCTAAGGCTGTCTGAGATGGGGGGCCGGGGGAAGACCCCTCCTCCCTCATGGATTCTCTATCCCTTCCTGCCTTCCGCATAGCAGCTTTCTGTACTTTCTTCTCTTTCCTTTCCTTAGTCTAACAAAGACCTTTTAAGTCTTAAAATTTGTAGAATTAAAATTACCTGTGTAGCCAAATGCTGACATGGAATTTTCTATGTATCCCAGGCTGGTATTGAACTCACAGCAAACCTCCTGCCTCAGCCTCTAGTGTGCTATAATCACAAGCACAAGCCACCATGCCCAGCAGTTCAGATTCACTTTTATATATGTAGCATTTTAAAAAAATCAGTCATTTAATTGTATGCAGTTTGAATTTCTTAGTCTGAGGGGCCAGGGGCTACCTAACGTAAAACATTGGTGAAGACTTATGGGAATTTAAGAATCTATATACACATTCGAAGGAAGCATATTGATGTGACGGTCAGAAGTCAAGGGTTGTAGGGTTGGAGTAAGCCTGCAACAGTGAATTTTGGCATAAGAAGAGTGAAGGATAAAGACAACAGCAGAAGGTGAAGTTATCAAGGTCACTAAGGGACCTCTGTAGCGGAAACAAAGAGGCAAGTCATATTCTGTGGGAAATGACATGGATCTCCCTTAGGTTGAAGTACATTATTCTGGGTACCATGGGCTACATGCTGCTGGCTCTGTGTAGAAGCAGATGGGAGCAGACAGACAGACTTGCAGGAGTACTGGGGTAGCCCAGGCAACCATGTCTGGAAGAGTACTGGGGTAGCCCAGGCAACCACTGGAATTTGGTCTCAGATTCAGAGGGACCTAGTAAGCGCTGAACTATAAGAAATGACTCAGTAAATGTTGGGCTTTGAAGAGGTTGTCGTCTTTAGTACACTAAACTATTACTATAAACTGAAAATTGTTCCTATAATACTGTTTTTTTGAACCATCCTAAGAGTTTTACTTCATGCTTCAGTGGAACGTCTATGAAAACCATTCTGCAAGCATTTGTATTAATTTTTACTTTTCTTTGAAAAGTCCTTGCCAGCAGCCTCAGTCCATATCGCGAGGGAAGATTTACGGAGAGGCGGCTGAGATCCTCATCAGAAGGGACAGCTGGGAGCAGCAGAATGATTCTGAAAGCGAAAGATGGACACGGTGAAGAAGGAAATAGCTTAAGGAAGCAAAAAGCTGGCTCCTCGTCCTCAAAAATGAACAGTCTGGTAAGTACGGGCAGATGTCTGCCAATGCTGAAGCAATGCCCTCTACACCTGGCATGCCTTTGTCAGTGGTTAAATAATTCCCTGTACACCTGGCATGTCGGTGCCATTTGTAAAATGAACACAGAAGGAAGGAGACACCTCGTATTGGAGTGGACAATTAGATTCCATAGTTGACGTCATCAATTACAGAAGGTAAATTTTCACTGGAGGTTTTCACTGGCAGAACAGATCGCAGCATGCCATGTTAGATGCCTCTGTGCCCATCTCCCGAGGATCCATGAGAACTTAACCCATTTCTACATAAAAGCAGGAATGGATGCTGACTGTGAGGACACCCCTAGACACCATGGTTTCTAGGAATAAGCCCTGGAGGAAAGGCTCTGCTGTAGAGCACGCCTTGCTCTTACCTTCTGCAGGCTTTTCAGTGGCTTCTCCTCTGGCTCTCTGTTTACATGGTGAGCAGGATGTGAAGCTTTCCAGGCCAGAGTCCTGGTATAAATGCTGACCACTTGTAGAATGAGGGTTTGTGTGGGGTATGTAGGTGGTGTTGTGATCTAAGCTTTTTCTTTATGGGGAATATTTTTATTAATAATTATATGTCATACATTTAACCTGCCTAAAGTTGGGCCTTTCAAATAATCTTTTTATATCTGAAATATTATTCTAACTATATTACTTTAAACAGTTTTTCTTATAACACCACAAAAAACCACTGTTTTTAAAACCCACATTAGATATTTAGAACTTAAAATATCAAGACCTGAGAAGGGGCTACAGAGATGGTTCAGTAATTAAGGCACTTGCCTCCAGAACCTAAGGACCCTGGTTAGCAGGAGGGAGCTGGATTCTATCTCAGTAACAGGTTTATTTCTCAATGTCCTTTGTCCACAGCCTGTGGGATCTTCAGCAATAAGATCTTACCACCTATTTCTGGTGGGGAGGTGGTGGGGAATACCTGGGAGACTTGAGACCTGTTGGAAGTCTAAGATGACAAAACAGAATGCTTAGACCTAGAGTGGAGTCATCCTGACCACACTAGCCAGGCTCCAGTAAACAATGCAGAGGAATTGAAAGCAGATACAGATCAAATCTGAGTGCTGCTCTCATTGCTAGCCAGAGAACCTTCTCCTTCGTGTTAGCTGTAGACAGTGAGGAAACTCAGTACACGTCAAAGCAGAAAACAGAGGCTGGAGAGAGCTCAACATTAAAGGAGGCTTCTAATATGTGCTTCAAGGCTCAGGGTACATTAAATATAAGGGGAGGAAAGAAAGTAAGAGCCACGTGTGGAAATGTCTGCAATGAGGCATTATATTCCTGAAATGAAGCAGCTGGTGTATTCATGACTCCAGAGTGTTTACAGATATCTCCACTGAGGAAGGTACTCAGTCGAATCAGGGTGGGGGAAAGGAAAACCTGATGGGTATACAACCAATTTGCATTCCTTTCATATTTTCAATTTCCCAGTAAAATGATATATATTTTTTTTTCCCAAAGTATCTGCAGTACTAAAACTATCCATTAGGTGGCAGGAAAGCACCATTCCTGTGGTGGTGGACACTAGTCAGGAACAGAAATTTGGTAGCTGCATGCTGGATTTACAAGTAATACTGGCTGAAATGCAAAGTGTTTAAGAGACCTACCAGAAATTATTTTATGATTTCACTGCTTTGTTTATGAAAAAACGTCATGTTTTCAAAAATCCCTCTTTCCAAATAATTCACAATATTGCATGTTTTAAGAATGCATCTGTGTAAAATCATCACAATGGCATGATGTGCTTTCACATGCTAACCTAAACCACGGCATTGCTTTTAACGCTGAAATCACATTCCTCTCAAAACACTATGAACTAAGTGATACCATGATGATCAAGTCTTGCAAGAGGAAGTCAGTACACTGAAGACGACACTGAGAGAACAGTGATTTCTCCCAAAGCACGTATCTCATAAATGGAAAAGCTAGACTTTGGATTTGGGTTTTAGCTGTCTGTGTCTAATCTCTAAACTCTTTGGAGGACTGTTTGGTATGGAATCAATTTGAGTCAATTTTAATTTTTCTTCCAATGAACTTTTGTACAATGAGATTAGTACATCTGAGGAAAACTATGCTTACTTTGTCTATCCTTTAACCCTCTGTAAGGAATACCAAAACCAAAATCTAGAACAAAATGTAGAATTTATGCTGAACTTAATCTATGGCAATATTACTCGAAGTGATTCTGAGTGGCACTAATGTCTTCACCGGATCACCATCAGAAAGATGTTTTAGCTTGAGTCACCTGCACACTCAAGGAATACTACTGGCCTTCACATTCTCACAGGCTTCAGCCTTACTGAGCAGATATGACTCATATTATTAAGTGTCAGCCTGATGGGTTTATGAATGACACCAAGTGTGCTCTAATCTGTTACAGACACCACAATTTCAGTGTTTAGTGGTTTTGTGAGACTTTTTGGCTTTAAAGGGAAAGGGCAGGATGTGTTAGCCTATTCAACTCCTGTTGTCCTAGACAAACTAGGATTTGTTTAAAGTTATTACAAGAAAGTAAAGTGTATATAGAACAATATAATAAACACTTACATTGATTATAGTTTATTAGGGCATCTTAAGGAGACTTTCCATAATTTTCCTTTGAGAAATAACTTTCTCAATATTTCTGTAAGATTGTTCAATACTTTTTATTTTTAATAATATTTTATTTATTCATTTTCAAGCAGAGAGAGAGAGAGAGAGAGAGAGAGAGAGAGAGAGAGAGAGAGCACACACCTGGGCCACCTTGTGGTTCTGGCTTATGTGAGTACTGGGGAATTGAACCCAGGGCCTTTGGCACTGGAGGCAAGTGCCTTAACCAATGACCCATCTCTATAGCCCTCTAGACTATAGTTTATCAATGAATAACTGTCATGGTCTCCCAAGCAGCTTTCACAATGTAAGTTAACTAAACACTATAAGATTACTCTTTCCTAAAGAAAATTATGTGACTATAAATTTGCACGAATAGGACAATGCACAGTACCCAGCTGGGCTGGGAGAAACTTGGCTAAGTAATTTCAAATATCTTCCAGATCTTCTGTCTTTTAATAGAAATTTATCGTTTCAAGCTGAGTGTTCTTGGTGAAGGATGCTGGGGGTTCTGTCAGTGTCTCCTCATTCTGGTCAGGCTCTGATATAGTGACTACACAACCTTTGGCTTTCACTGTGGCAATTCCAAGAGATTTCAGCAGGCTCTGATTCTGATTTTGACCCATGAGAATGGGGTCATGTCTGATCGCAACTCATTTGTCAGAATTCATCACATGCTCCACACAGCACACAAAGTAGGTTACTATGCTCTCCTTCTGTCCGGGAAGGATAGATGCAGACATGCTTGGCCAGCATTAGAAATAATAGTATTCCTACAGTTTTATTGTATCTCATTTCATCTAATAAATGAGGTTCCTAGTACATCCTGCTTTCATTTTGTCCACAGTCATTTAATACTTTTACTCTGAGTTGTTCATTGTGATTGATAATAAAAACATGTCTAAAATTGAAACATTAATAATAAAACTGGTGGGTTTTGTTTTGTGGATATTTGTTATTCCTTTCTTTAAAACCTGAGGTAAATATTTTAAAGGGCTAAGTATATATATATATATATATATATATATATATATATATATATATATATATAGTGACTCAAGGACCTTTTATTTAAAATGAACTTCATTATACGAAGAGGTTGGTCTTGGGTCTAGAAGGGCCTGGATCTGTAGATCACATGCTTGCTATGAAGGCATGAGGACCGAGTTTGGATCCCCAGCACCCTTATAAAGGGCCAGGAGTGTTGACCTGCTTCATCAATGTTGAGAAGCCCAAGAAAGGACTGCCTAGCTAGTTAGTCTACTCAAATAGGGGAACTCTAGTTTCAGTGAGATTTTCTCAAAACAGAAAGTAGATAGCAACTGATGAGGTCATCTGACATCAACCACTGGCCTGCATGCACATGTACACACACACACACACACACACACACACACACACACACACACACATGCACATACACACAAACAACATATCCAGGCACTTGCCAAAACGTGGGTTCTGGAGACATGATTCAGTAGGTCCAACACTTCCTGCACAAGCACAGCGACCTGAGTTCTGATCCCCATAGTCCATGTAAGTGCTAGATGTGGTGGCACACACTTGGGATCCCAGGGCCGAAGAGGCAGAATCAGGGTATCTCTGCATCTGGCTGATTAGCTTTGCTAGATGAATCAATGAGCTGTAATTCAGAGAGAAACCCTGGCTCAAAGGATAAGGTGTGAATGGACTGAAGAAGACCCTCAAGGTCGACCTTTGGCGTCCACATACACAAGCACACAGGTATAATATACTCACACATGTATGCAAGCTCATAAACACACATATACCAACACATACCAAGCCAAAAATCCTCAAAAAGAGAAAAATGTAGTCCTGAAGGTTGGATCATCTTACGATCACTCAACAAGCATCCCAAGAACTGTACTACCACCTACAATAGGAGTCTGATAATATTCATTTGTGGCACATTTTACTTGGACACAAATCTCTTTGGAGTTTGCCACCATGCCTTGTGTAGAAGCTATTAATGACACAGTAAAGTGTAGAAACATGCAGGTCATTAGGATCTCATATTTTAATTGTATAATATGTCCACAATTTAGATATTGTTGTCAATTACTGAATATGTAAGCCATATTTTGGTCTCTTTATTTTTAAATAGCTTTATTATGAATATATATATGTATAATATATACACTATATGAGCAAATCTTGTGAAGGTGTCCTGTTTCCCTCTTCTCTGTCCCCTACCCACTGGGGTACTTCCTTGGTGCACATACTGGATCTGTTAGGGGGCTATGAACTGCACCAGAAGTAGCCGGTTTTTCTTCTGCCTTTGTGTATTTTTGCTGAGGGGGCCGATGTCTCTGGATATTCTCCCCCACCATGGCTCTTACATTCTTCCCACCCTCTCTTCCACTCAGTTCCCTGAGTCATGGTGGGTGAGTTTTAGGTTTGCTTTATTGTTGAGATCTTAAGTATCTCTAGACCTTTGCCCTGGATTGTGTTGAGTATTGTTGGTTGACCTTTCATGGGTTATCTGACTAGCTGTGGTGATTGGTCTTTTTGTCTCATCACTTCCTCATAGGTTTCATTTGGGCCCTGTGTGAAGGCTACATGTGGTTTGTCTCCTGCCAGGATGTCAGCCATCATCCCATGTGTTGGTAGAATTTGGTTGTCTCCGGTTCTCTCACTGCCTTCTGAAAAATACAAACAGAATCTCCATCAGAGAGTGAGATCAATATAGGTTAAAGGAGACAACATTGCTATTATGGCAAGCTCCTAATGAGTGTAGCCTCTCTGTAGCTCTCTGGTAGTGGGAATTTCCCCTAGGAGCCCGAGATCTTGGTCCCCATAGGATTTTGCTGTGGATACCAGTTCCAGTTAAGGGTTCCTTGTCACTAAGCAGATCTCTTAGCCAATCAGTAAGCCATTGATTACACTCCTCCGTTTAGGGCCAATATTGCACAGATGAGCACTTCCTGACTTGCTTCTACTAGTGTGTTCAGCATTCTTGTGACAACCGTCTATTGTATGTCAGTGGTCTTTGCTTTCTCCAAATATAATTGACCAATTTCCCCTGGCAGCTCATTCAACACCTTCCAGTGCTGGCCCAGTTATTGGTTCCTTACAACACTGAGCTGTTGATCAAAGAGACCTAGGAGGTCCCTAAAACATGACAGACTTCTGTCAAAGCTCTTAAATACCTGTCTGAGGCCAAAGGTAAGACCCTACTGCTTAAAAAAATCACAGCATGTCATCTAACAATGCCAAGAGATCCTTCTAGGTAAGCCATATGATAGCCAATTATTTTACCATGAACTTTCATTTCTTCTGAGGATATTGTTTCTCATTTATTAGCTCTAGTGGTTTGATTCAGTTATCCACCGCAAACGAATGTGTAATGTCTTCTGAATGCTCAATCCCTAGCTGATGGCAGTTTTGGAATTAGAACTTTGTTGGAAGAGTGTTGTTGGGGGTGAGCTTATGGGAGATATAGCCAGCTCCTTCTTGTCAGATTTTGGCATATTCTCCTGCTGCTGTTGTCCACCTGATATTTGCCAGGAGGTAATTTCCACCTTCTGCTCATGCCATCATTTTCCCTGCAATCATGGAGCTTGCCCTTGAATCTGTAAGACAAAATAAATCCATTCACCCTATAAAGCTGCTTTTAGTTTGGTTTTTTCTGTGCAGCAATGAGAAGTTTGACTACAATAATTTTGGTACCAGAGAGTGGGATTGGTCATAGCTGCTAGGACTTGGATTCTGTGCCTTTGGCCTTTTGGAACTAATTTTCAGGAAGAATGTATCAGGATTTGAAACCTTGGCCTAAGAGATGCCTTACAGTGCTATAAGTTCAGCTTGATGGAACATTCTGGCAAGAGTTGAAAGCCCCGAATGCAGTAAGAACTCTGCCAGAAGCTATTTGTATGAGAGGCTTGCTTCATTCTGCTTGCCTGTGTCCTGAGAACTGGCGCAGCGTTGCTTTGCGTAGAAATGGACTGGTGTGAGAAGATGGAGATGGATCAGAAAGAAATGAAATATCTGGGCTAAAACTGCTGTCCATTCACCTTTAATTCTTTGAGAGATGACAACCATGGAGATTGGGCCAGGTGATCTGTGTTGGGACAGCAGGAACAATATGGACTTTTTGAAGGGACATGAATACTGAAGGAGGATTCCTGCTCTTCAAAGTTGACTCCACCCCCCACCCCGGATTAACAAGTTGCTAGCCCACCTGGTACTATGGAGTACAACAAATGCAGGAAGAGTGGGTTATTTGCAACACAGGTGGTGCCAGGACTATGGGATGGTTGCCAAGGAGAGCTGCCAGGACCAGATAAAGTTTTCCCAGACTGTGAGTAGCCAAGCTGGAGGGGCAGAATCAAAACTCCAGAGAGAATTATTGAACATGGAGTTAGAGTTTGGTGTTTGCCCTGTTTTAAAATTTGTATTGGTTTAATCTGTCTTTGTTACAGCTCAGTGCCATCTTTTTCAGTATGAATGTTCTCTGACTATTATATTTTTTGGTCTTATGGCTCAGTTAAAGACATTAGATTATGAGGATGTTTGAATATTGTTGGGGTGTATAAAAAACTGTGGGGATTTTTAAAGTTGAGCCAAATGCATTGTATTTTACATCATGTATGATTATTAGTTTGTGGGGGCCAGGGGTGGATTGTAGTGGTTTGAGTCAGGTGTCCCCCAGAAATGAATGTGTTCTGAATGCTCTATTCCCTGCAGATGGCATTTTTGGAATTAGAACTTTGTTCGAAGTGTGTTGTTGTGGGTGAGTTTATGGGGGTTATAATCAGCTTCCCCTTGCCAGTGTTTGGCATACTTTTCTGCTGCTATTGTCCACCTGATGTTGGCCAGGAGGTGATGTCCACCCTCTGCTAATGCTGTCATTTCCTCTGCCATCGTGAAGCTTGACCTCAAGTCTATATGCCAAAATAAACCCATTCCTCCACAAGCTGCTTTTGGTTTGGATCTTTCTGTGCAGCCATGAGAAGTTTGACTGCAACATTAACTTATCTTTTATTCATGATAACCAGTCCATTCATTTGTGTTTTCATTCACAGTTTTTTTTCAGTAAAGATTTATTAATAATGGATTCCCCACATGTGAAGATGAATTCACAAGATATGTTTATGTCTCAGGCAGTGAGATATTTAAGTTGGATATATAATTTTCAAAGCATTTTACCATCACTGAATATGGAATAAGAGGCTGTCCTTGACTTGAATTAAGATCATCCATATAAGAGGTTAAGAAAGGATTTATCATAGCATAAAATGTTGCTTTTCTGGATTATATATCATATACCTCAATATTCAAATGACATTATTAAATATGTATGTTGTTATCTTGTGGCTTGCTTATTTCTGACATAAAACCCAATAATTAACATTGAGCAAAGATGATGATGGAGCATTGTTTCAGGAGAGAGATACACAAAGTCAGTCTCAATATTAACATTGAAATAGTTTGTTTTGAGGGAACCTCTGCTCTGTAGTCCCCATGCAGGAGGGTCCATGTGCTTATTTGGTATGTGCATGACTGCATTTCCCTTCAGTGGCACACAAGTTATTCAAGCACAAAATAAAAAAAAATAAATTGTTGATTCATTCAATAATTTTTCCTCTTTAATGTGAAATCTTTTTTGGGTGAAGGGTGCTCAAGTTAGGGTCTCTTTCTAGCCCAGGCTGACAAGAAAGTCACATGTAGTTTCAGGATGGCCTTGAAATCAGGGGCAATCTTCTTATCTCTGCCTCCTGAGTGCTGGGATTAAAGGCATTTGCTAAGACTCCCATTATAAACTGAAATCTTCAATAAGAATTTCTAATATATTATAATGTTGCATATGCAGGTGTTTTTATTGATGGCAGAAATAATGATCACAGCTTTTGATATAACTCAATGTCTATAGAACTAAAAGAAACATCTTTGCACGTGCCTCAGAGATGTTTAGTGAGCAAAAAGAAGCCATTATTATTTTTAAGGAAACAAAAACAGAAGTCACTCCCCTCAATCTTCATTAATATTAGGTGGGAAAGTAGCAAATATTTATTATGATATATGAAATTGTAACTTTGTTGACTTGATATTAATTTCAGGATAATAGCCCTGATTATTAATGCTTTTATTGACTTTTTCTAGTTCCAATAATATTTTCTATTAGGTAATTTTACATACCTGACAAACCACATTGTTACTTATAATGTACCATCTCAGTTATTGGCTCTCAGTTTTCCAGTAGAAGAAACTGGCTATATTTACATGCCCAGCATTAATTAATATAAATACTAGAGTAGAAAAAGATACAAAGTAAATATTCATGAATAAAATGGAAACTTGATGACTAGGGAGTGATGCACAGTTACTCTACATCATTATTGCATGTGGATTCTTAGGTATAATTTTACATTTTAAAGTGTTTATGTAAATGCTCTAATCTTTATGATGCATTGTGAGACAAAAGCCTGATTTGCTAATTCTAATCCTTGATCAGGAAGGCTAGACTAATTGTGTCATTGTTCTAATAGAATTGTCACTTTTAGAATTATCAGCCTTTTAGAAAAGTTCCCAGGGTCTCATCAATACAGAAATGATTGAATAGTCAGACAACAAAGGCAAGAAATTGTCAATTATATGTGTTAGTTGTTGACTGAATTGATTATTTAGGAATCAGGGTTCTTGTTCATATATGTGTATGTGGAATATATTTACCTTTGTGTTATTGTCTCACACTTTATCTTCAGAATTGTGTGGATTCACAGGTCCTTGAAAAATAAGGTTGGATAAAAGTTTTTTTTTCTGTTTTGTATTAGCTTTGGGATAAATATTTTTCATTGAGAAGTCACAGTTATGTTTGTTTCAAAGGGTTCTTGAATAGCTTGTTGCTAGTTGTAACTCACTTCATCTGAAATGAGTTTATGATTAAGATTCGCAGAATCATAGCTACAACCATTTGTCTTCATTCAGAGGATGCTTAGCCATTAGTTTATTCTATCTGTGACTATTATTACTAAAACTAGATACAAGCATGCTGCAACAATGCATTATTAAATAATTTATACCCAAACCTTCACAAAGGGTCTGGAGAGACGGCTCATTGGATAAAGGGCTGGCCACACATTCATGAGTATGCGAGTTCAGATCCCAGAATCTATGGGAAGCTGGATCCCATGGCACTAAGACTTGTAATTTCTGTTTCCCAGCTTCAACTGTTGTCATTTGCTCCTGGTTAACTCCTTATTATAGGAGCTGTCCCGGTTGATCATAGGATTTTCTTTCGAGATAGTTTTTCACTGTGTATCCATGACTGGCCTTGAATTTACAATCCTCCTGTTTCATCCTCCTGAATTCTGGAATCACAGATCTATACTGCTACCCTGGGCTAGCATGCTTAATAATGTCTCTGACCCATACCTACTAAATGCCAATTGAATCTCCAATTAGTGACATTTGAAAGTATATCAAGATATTGCCAAATATGCGCTGATGGACAAAAAAATCCCCTCAGTAGAGAAATAAAGTCACTAGCATTTTTTTCTGATTTTTATGGCTTTTTTTTTTCTGTCTTCATCATCTAACTGCCAAGGAGTCCACATTTGTCTGCTTTATCCTCGTTTTTTACATCAGTATCTCTCCTCCATGCACTCTGCTCTCCTTTCAGATTCTTCCTTTTGCCTGCACTTTACACAGAGCTCCTCGTTGCTCTTCAGTGCTTGATCTTCTTGCCTTTTCATTCACCTGACCTGTCTGAAAATTCAAGAAATAGGTGAAGCTATGTGTGGATTGAGAATTTTAAAATGTGGAGACTCCCTGCTATGTCAGAAATCACGCATTGAAAATCACAGTGCAAGGGGTTTACAGAAATAGAGTGAGGCTCAGGGAACGTTTATTCGCATAAGTTGAGTAACTGAAGCTGAAAGTGAGAAGCACTCAGTGGATTTGCTTCTGAGCTGCTAGTTCACAGAATCTCTCCCTCTCTCCCCATCTCGGTCACCATTCTAAGACCAGTGTTCTATGCAGCTAGTCTAGCCTCTCTTCAAGATACTCCAGTGATTCTCAATTCTCCTCTCTGTGTCGAAAGCCCCATTGGCAGAGAAGCAGTAATTGTACCACTTAAAATAGGAAATCTTATTCAAATCAGTATAACAGATTGCGTTCTACCCCACCGCTACCTCCATCATGCATATTTTTCCCTTTCTCAATTGACAACAGCTTAAATTAAGCGAAGGATGGGAAGTGGCAGAAATCACAGGCACTGTGCATGGATTTGATGTTGCAGGAAAGCGATGTCTGCAGCTGCTGCTTCTGCATGCGGCCTGAGCTGGCTCCTGTCCAAAGGACACAGGAAGATGAGCCGTTTAAGCAAAGCCCTGGAAGAACACCGACTATCTTATAAAAATGCAATAGGGTGATAAATGATAGTAAATTAAAGAATATGTATGCATTAAGTTGTAAAACACTTTATTACCTTGTATTTTCCAAATGTGTTAGAGACTATTGTATCTTTAGTAATGTTAATATAATAGCTAGTTTCACTCTACCTTTGTGAAAATCAACTTGAGCTAAATCATGTTGCTTAAATATCTGTTTTGTGCAGTTTCCTAACACAAGCATGATCAGAATAGAAAAATTTACAAAGCTATTCTTTTCTTGCCAATAATATATTCTTTAAACATTAAAAATGCCTTTTAAAATGGTCACTTAGTAGAGAAATACATTTAAAGCCAAGCTCACATTTTGAGTATGTATTTTTAGGACAGTAAATTATTTCCTATAAGCCTCCAAAACAATGTTTTTTAAAGTTTATCAAATATGTGATAAGGATGTCTACTATTTATTTGATTTATTTTGTTATTTTTCAAAAACAATTACATTAAAAAATGAATTTATGTGACAGAACAAATTAATTTTATATATGCAAGATTTGAATAATCATTTTGTTACACTACAGCTCAAAGCATGTTTAACCTAGCTCTTTCCTGATTATCAAATTGAAGAGTGTGAGCCTTTAAGATAGGTATTTGGTCTATTGCCAAATAGAATTAATTTATATTTTTTTCTTTTCTTATGTAAACAGGAAGTTAAAACAGCTGAGGACATTTACGTGACTACTTATGACATTCATTGTATAATAACTTGATAAATTATACATTTAAAAGTATTATCTGTTAAAAATTAATACTAAACAAAGTATAAAAGCTGATTTCAAAGACCCAAATGATGTTGAAGAGAATAACTAGATTTTCTTATTGGTTTTCCTTACGGTATAAAGTTTCAACTTAGTACATTCATTAATTAACATTTATATTGATCTGAGCTGGGATAATTTAAAAATCTCAGAACTTCTGTGAAAGAAACTTTTAGAACCACTCCATATTTGTGCTTGTCTTTCTTCCTTCTTCTTTCATTCTATTGGGAAAATACCTCCACCAGCGGGACATTCTGCTGGAATATTTAAAGTTTCTGAGCTCTCAGCTGGAGTATGCCAGCTGTCAGGTGATTCACGCCATTCTGCATTGGGCTCTGTTGAGGTGAGACGGGGGTGTCTCAGCATGCAGCTGCCTTCAGTTGACTTATGTTCTGAGGACATGTGGACCCGCTAATACAAATAGTGATTTTCAATGAAAAGAAGATCAGCCACCTGGCTATGGTTCACGAATCACAGTGATTTTTCTCCCTCTTGGTCTTTTATTTTTAATACTAATAATAAAAGTATATAGAAAGTATCACAGAGGCTAGAGTACACCCATGTTAAAGCTTTGCTGTGACCCAGCGGTGCATGCGAAGTTGGTGTAACTGAGAATAAAGAACTGAAGCTGGATGAAGACTGACGTTTAGAAAGAGAAAGGAACTATTAAGGCGTGCTCTTCCCCAGTAGTATTGTTTATCTTTAGGAAATCCCGTGTAACAAAGGGGCTTGTGACAACTTTATGAAGTGATACAATGACTCCTTGACAAGAACTTACTGCTGCCCGGCTGGAAGCCAGTAAGGTCTGTTAACTAGGAGCTCAGAGATGGCCACTGTTGTCATTGTACACTGACTTTGTATTATCATTATTACATTTTGATCTAGTGCAGTGGAGTTGAACATTAAAAAAAGGCTAGATTTTTCAGTTTTTCTCTTCTGGTAGCAAGCAGGCCATTCATTTGGGAAAACAACAATTGAGCCTTAAATATGATTTCTCTATTTTTTTTTTTTTAATTTCTAAGGAATATTTGAATTTTGGTACTATGGCTTTGCAAAAATAATTGTATTTTTTTAAACAAAGAATATTCTTACTCTAAAATGGAAAGCTATTCTGATTCAATAAAGAAGTCAAATTTACTGAAACTATAAATGGAAAAATCATATAAATACTTCCTTTAAAATTTTTTAAAAATAGAATCACACACTAAAAATAAATTAAAGCATCAAGTCAAACTGAAGAAGATGACTTTATGAAGTGGAGTTCATGGCCAACTAAAGTTAGTTTCCAGCTGAACAGAGAGCTATCTCTGTCCTGTCCTAACATTGGCAGCATTGAATGGGACTATAACATGTTCAGACTTTACTCAAGGAAACTAAAATAAAGTCTTAAGTTTTCAAATTTTAGATTTCTTCATATAGTTTCCTTATATTCTTGAATGGTTGGTCAGGTTGTTAACCTGCATGGATATCTCTCTAGAACAAATCAGAAATTACTAGCTCTGGATTCTAACTGCTCCGGATTTCAGAAAGAAATTGAACAGTGAGTAATGTCAGGAGCTGAGAAACAGAAATGCTTGTGATGAGCTTTAATACCTGCTGAGGAGGACTATCTCTGGCCACATTGAACTGGTTTTCTGCAACAAATGCTCAAAACGATGTGGAGTTTTTTTTATATTTAGAAGATCATGCTGTATCTTCATTGCCATAATCTCGGTCTTTGATGTATTATCTCCTCTCCTCAAAACAGAACTTGCAGGAAGTACAACTCAAGTAAGTAAAATAAGCTCTCTTCCTGCTTCCTGCTTATTTAGCTTCCTGCTCTGTTCTTTTTTTTCCCCCACCTTTTAAAAACTTCAACTCACATCTCAAAAATGAAATTACAGTATGGCTCATATTTTTGGAGGTGTTCTCAGTGGACCTCAATGGATCACAGCAGGCAGTCCCTGATGTGAGTTCATCTTTTTCTGGTCATGTTACCTTTGATCACATGGTAAAGCTGGAGTACACTAGTCTTCACGACTGTGAAATGATTCTTTTGCTCTCTCATTAACTACTAATCTGTGGAGAGATACTTTAAAGCTATAAAATATCCTCATTTTTATTAATGATCATGTATTCACAGATGATTCTTCCCTAAATATTTTTGTATTTCTGGACAGATCAGAATGGAATTATGAGTTCCCATTTTATTCAATGCATTTTACTTTATCATCATCAGAGTTTCTTCGGATGTTTAAATTATTCCTGGTTTGGTTTGTTAGAGACCCTTCCAGGATATTCCTGAATTTCCATTTCAAAATTCAACTGATAAGTCTCTTATTCCCCATAGGCTAAAGCTGAGTGGCAGATAATGCTGGCATGCCCAGGGGAGCTTTATTTCAGTAGATGTCATGCATGTGTGTTGGACAAGATTAACACTGCTGGACTGCAATTATTTTAACTCTTTCATGTTCTTCACTTGCAGTGTGAATTTTAAGTGCTCTGTTCACTTTTCAATATTTCTAGAGAACAAGTTAACTGTGAATGGCTTACACATTAAATAATCTAACGAGATATACCTTGCACTTTGTTCTGAATTGAGTTTCCCTTTGTTATAATAAAATACAGAAATAGATGAACAGAATATCCATACATCTGCTCTGGCTTACGAAGCCTTCACAACCATGATGAAACTTCCCTTCACACATGTAAGAGGAGTTAAACCTTCGTCCCTTTATTAGTTGCTTCTCATTGAGCAATGTTCATAATGAATAAAAAACAACTGATAGTAGCCAGTGCTAATTCAGTATTCAGAGTATCCAGCAGACTTACAAACTTGTTTTCAAGACCTGTTTCAATAAAAAGTGAAAATTAAGTGGAAAATTTTATTAAAATTGAAGACATTTTCATTCAAACTAATAGCAGCCATAGCAATTCCTGCTCTGGGCTTGAATGAACTTTTCAATGGTCACATTCACCATGAACAGACGATTCAGCCTGGAGCAGATCAAAAGATGTCCCAGAATCTGAACCATGGTTGTCCAGCTTACTAACAAACCATATCACTGCAAGTTATAAATTTCAAACTCTTGACACCGGGACCCTTATCCCACTCTTACAGGATCATCCTCTGTATGGAAAATGAGATTGCCCTTTCCTTCCATTACATACAAAGATAGCTTGTCTGAGCTGCTCTGTAAAACGTATCTCTGTGACTTTTAACAGGATTAAGGTCTACTTCTCAGCTATTTATTTACTTATTTTTTATCTCTCAATTCTTTAAATGTGTCCATACCACATCCTCTCTGAGGTCATGCTGGATCAGTGAGGGGATGAGCTAATTTTGCCAAAGGTCTAATTGTTTATTGAAGCATCCAGAACAGGACTTCCATTGATCCTTCAGTGACCACTCATGATGGGATGGGCCTTCTCACTTGCTCTCAGTGGGACTTGAGAAAGTTTTCTTTATGTGTCCATGCCAGCCACGGAGAGAGCATTTTGAGATAAATTGGGATGCATACTTTGCAAGGTCCAAACAGTGAGAGACTGGAGAAAGTCTGTTTGAGAGTGAAACACAGCAGCTGGGGAATGGGCATCAGTCCAGGAGGAGGATCTGGCCAGCACACCACTTTGTCTACTAGCATCTAGAAAAGTTTGCATTCTTCACATTTTGTAAATGAGGACGCAGTTATGCAAATAATTAAGTAGTCCTTTAAATGATCTTAAATCATATCATTGAATCTTCCATTCTCAGAAATAAATGAATGATGCAAATATTCATTTTCTACCCTTGGAGGCCGCTTTCTTTTTGTTCTGTTTTTCAAACATTTCACATTCACCGCATTTGAGAATTAGCTCATCTTTCTGTCTTCTGCTATGAGCCTGTCACCTTCCTATGTTCACGTTCCCATTCTGACTTATTCCTGAATGTGTCCTTCAGATTCTCCTCCCATGGGACGTCCATGGGGAGCATCCAAGTCAGTTTAATCCTCGGTTTTTTCTTCTTCAACATTGGTGGTTCATAGTGTTTTATTCATTCATTGGTTTTGAGGGTTTTTTTTTTTTGATATTGCTTATATTTTTGCACAGAAACATTGAATAACTTCTGTGGCTCATGAGTATTGGACTTGTAGGGATGGCTGAAATTCAGAACATCCATTTCTATATTTTATATATTTTTTCCAATGGAGGGAATAAATACTGAATGTTCTCGATTTGGACTTTTATTAATTTTTTAATTCTTTGTCACTGTAGTCTTTTCCTCATGACAACATGAGATTAGGAAAGCTATAGTTTTTTGTTATGTGAATAGACTAAACTGAGGAAACTTGTTTTAGTTCTACTGTTTATAACCCTTAGATCCTTTAAGAATCATTCAGGGAGGATACCCCTCTCCTGGAACTACAATGTCATCTTATCTTATATTAGTTATAATATTTATACCTTTCTTCAGTAAATTTCATGTAGATTTATGTATATTCAATAGAGTTTATGACTATACTTTTGTTGGTGTTACTGTTTAACTCAATTTTAGTCCTCTGGAGTTTAACTTGATAAGAACAGTAATGGTATCATTTTATGATCACACTTGCAATCACAGCAAGAAAAGCCTTGCACTTATTGGTTATAGAATAAATATTTAATAACAAAAGAACTTAGCCTTAATGAGACTCTTTGGTTTCCTTGGTAAAATCAGGAGATTATATCAGATTCTCTAAAAAGATAACTCTTTCCTTTTCTAAATGTGTTTTAGTTAGAGATTAGGCTGAGCTTTACTTTTATAAACACTTTTCTGCATTAAATCTTTTTTTAAATGCAGTCAACTTCCATTACTGGTTAGGAATTTGAGCACATTCTTGTAATAGTGATGCAAAGTCAAATGTTATCATCCTGGAGCCTTGACTGTGTTCAAATTCTTCAGGAAGAGCCCATTTATCATGAACTCAAAGAGCTCATTTAAGGGTAAAGTGATAGCACACTTGGCAAAGAGCTTGCCTTGCTCTCTACTTGAGTTTCATCCCGAGAATTTACACAACACTGGGTGAGGGCACAGTGGCCAGAATTTGTAATCCCAGTGTAGAGAATACAGGCACAGGTGATTCCCTGGGATTGCCTATCTACCCAGTTTAGTTTAATTAGGGCAACCTAATTAGATGAATCAGATCAGTTAGAAACGCTCCTCAAAAATATATAAGAGCACATGTATGTGCACACACATGCAGGCCTATCCATGAACATGTCACAGTGCACACACACTAAATAAATTTATAATATAGAGTATACAAAATTTGAAAATAGAAGTATTGGATTGTTTTCTGTTTTTGTTTCGTTGCTATTTATTTTTGTTCCTTTCCTTTGATCTGGGGTTGGATTAGTCTTTTCTTTTAAACACAAAGTGAATTGTACCTAAGAATTTTTATTCTGATCAGCTTATGCAGGAAAACAAAATAAAACAGACAGGTATGCTTCACTTTGTCATGAAATGAAGATGTTTTATCCTGATGGCTCTACAACGAGAACTTGAATCTTTCTTGTTATGTCCCTAGTGTAGAAGCTGGTCATAATAGTTATTTAATGATTGTTTAGCTTAACTAAATACTTTCAGACTATCTATATTCATTTTTTCAAGAAGTACTGAATGCTATTTACTCAATTGTTGATTTTTTTTATTTATTGTAATTAATCTTGCTATATTATTTATTGTTTAATTTTTCTTTATTTTCTGTGGTCCCAAGATTATGACCAAGATTTCACATATGTTAGGCACCTACTGCATCTTTGTCTCAGACAAAATATTATTTAAATATGCTTCAGAAATATTATTGGATTTTTAAAATAAGTGACATTGACAAAATCTGTGCTGTTCAGCTATTCTACAATCTCTGTTTCATGTCCTAGTATTGTATCTATTCATTTATTGAAGTCTTAGTGTAAACCACTTAAAACAATGAACAAGTGTGATGGTTTCTATGTGTAGAATGTGCAGTTTTGTTTCTTCAAGAGGTCTTGAATGTGAAGTATGAATGGCATGAGTTATTCATGCATATTTATAGTTTATGATATGATCTTTTGGAAAAATTAACTTTTTTTTTACAACTCCAAACTAGAAAATCCAGTTATTGACTTGTTCCTGTTAGTCAGGTCAAAACAAAAACAAAATCCTTCTGAGAACTTGCATTCTACTTATTTCCACATTATTTTCCTTTGTGTTGCCATCGTCTACCAGTTCTCTTGTTCTTTGACCAGGTCAGCCGCCTTGGCTCTTGTTGGATTCTCTCAATGCCACAGTGCCTTCCTGCTCTGTCTTGGACTGTGTGCTTGCTTGCTAACCTTCTCCCCTCCAGTCTGCTGCAGGTTCCTCTTTTTGACTCCATTCTCCTCTTTTCTTCTGTTCAACCTGCTGCTGGCTTCACTCGCCACTTGCTCCTGCTTGTATTACTCCATCTTGATGATAAATTTCCCACTCTAGTGTCTTTGTCCTACTAGTTAAAATGCAGTATCGACGCCCTTCTAGATTTCTGCATGATGTTTTCCTAATATCATTAGAGCTTTTACATAAATATTTCCTAATTGTTAACATGTGCCTGACTATTCTCTACTGGTCTGCAACCATTGTCTTTATTCTTCTGACTCCTTCGTACCCTGAATTATATTTTCTCAGTAGCACCTCTCCCCATTTTACATATTTCTTTGAGTGCTACCTAGTATCAGACTAAAAGCTTCTCCATAGGTGAGCACTTTTTGATATAAAAAATTCCCAAGATATAGGATAGATCTCTATATGGTGTGGTGCATATTTATATTGAACATGTAGAAAAATAAACAAATAATTGAGGTGAACACGTCACAATTTTTGGTTACCTTTACAATACTTTTGCCTCAAGGACAAATTAATACATATTCTTTCTAACACTTAAAGTGATTTCAGTCCTCTCAGAAAGGAGTCTAGTAAAGCAGACTTTTCACAAATCTATGTGCTACATGTTAATTTCTCATTGACCTCTCACATGGATAATCATTGTTACAAGTGATAGAAGGACTTTATAAATCTTAAATTATGTAGCCTAATACATGACTGTGAAATTCTAATTGTATGTATTTACTCTAAATCATGTACATTTATCCTCAAACACTAAAAGCAAGTGGATTTTAACTGCTTGGTTTTTTCATAGTAAATGTCCTATTCAGCGAAAGATACTTTTGTTAAAAAAAAAAAAAACCCTCAGATAATGCTACAGTATTACTCAAAATGTTTCTGTAGATGGAATTTCATTTGCAAATCTGAGCCCATATAAAACATTTAGAAATGAGAAATTCTAGCATAAATTATAGATTCATGGGAGATTATAATTAGAACAGTTGTAATGCAATAAAAAAGTTAAAAGCTGTTGAGTCAGCTATGGCTCACATTGCATAATTCATAATTTTGGACTCTTAGTAATTCAATTAATTTAACATGACAGCTTTTCTGTGCTTTACAACTTTGTAATTTCTAGCAATTAATAGATTTCTCCCTTTTAGTTTTTAGCCATTACCATAAAATTCACAGATGTCTTGGAAAAACTAAATCTTTCAGAGTACAGTTCCCATTAATTAAAAATTTCATTCTTAATTGTTGTTACATATCCATTTCAGAGACTTATTGGCACCCTATTCAATGGCTTTTGTCAAAATGAACATTCATCCTGCATTCAGGTATTAAGTTTACACATTAAATGTTTGAACTAATAATTGGATATGTTTGATATCAATAAAATTTTAAACAAATTTGCAATAAAATACACTTTTTAACATATGACTTTAGAATAAATCTCAAGCCGTGTATCAATATTGGCTTTTAATCATAAAAGTTTTCTATGATGCAATGAGGGATAATTATTCTAAATAGAGTATAAATTTTTTAATTCTTGCTGTCACTGGAGAACTGATAATTTCATGCTCTTTTTGAAAAATCACTCCACTTAAATATCCCTTGAAATATCTATTTCATTACTGAACAATTTTTAGTTAACATTTTCACCTTTGATTCTTGACATACAATCAGAGGCTGTGCGATCCTATGGGGAGTTTAGCTGTGATATAATGAGTTAATTGTCCTCTGGATGAAAAATATCTCTTGTTTGTAATTATCTTTAATATTACACTGAAATGGTTTTGAAACATAGATCAGATTGTCATACCCAGCAGTGTCACATCAAGTGTATTTCCAGGATTGTAGAGTTCATAAATCTGTAAGGAACAATTTCTAGTGTAGTTTTCTTAGCTGATCAATTAGAAAAATAGCAATTTTTTCTTTGAATTTTATTATACTTTTGAAAACATTTTTGATTTTACTTGTCCAGATGAGTTAAAATAATTGATGTCTTTTGGCATTTCTTTGCTATGCCCATATGCAATAAGACTTGATGTTTTGTTGTCAGGGAATAAATACTTTAACTTATTAATATCACTATTAGAGCATTTGGACATTGTTTTGTTTTGTTCTTGGATTACTCTGATTTATTTTTATAATAAGTAAAATTAATAAACCTTTTTCCTGTTGGAATTGATTTTATTTTGATCAAAATGACTTTAATATGCCAGTAAGAAACTGAGAAATCATAGATTTGATTGCAGCACCTTTTTACATAGAAGGCTTAACTTTGAAAACCAAGTATTTGGTGGATCAAAAAGTATTGATCTGCTTTTTCCAAGACCAATCCCCTTGTTGGTAATAAAAGTCTGGACCCACTGTACTTCCAGAAGGATCATTCATAAAATTACTCATCAATAAAAGAGACAATTATTTCATTTACTCGCAGACATTGAATAAAATCCTACCTTTTAAGATTTGAAAAGAGTAGGTATATCAAAATAGTATGCTTATTTTGTAGTTTATTTGGTTTAGGAAAGATAATGAACTGAAAACCAGTGAAAATAATTGATTTGCAGATCTAGTGCTTTGGGGGGAGACAGCGATTTTTCTCCCATTGGATTGTATGAGACCACCACACTGTTCACCACTAACTTGTAGGTACTCTTAAATCTATTATTATATTGTTCTTCATACTGCACTATCTTTCCAACAATGAGCATCCCCATTACCACCCTGTTCTTTCCTCAGAAGCTCATCTTGCTTGCCTTTGTCTCACAGAAGAGAAGAGTGTAGGAGCTGACTTTGATATACCTACCACACATTACACTACAAAGAGATCTCTGTATTTGCAGTCGGCTTCATTTCCTTCTCATTTCGTGGAAAGCCTATTCTCCATCAGTCTTTAACAAGTGAAAGAATTGTAGCCCTGATTGCTTATCTGTCACCTTAGTCCTTCCTTATCCTTCAAAACCATTTATCCTAGAAGAAACGTCTTGCCTTCTCTCACTTCTTGGGACCTACAAGATTTTCATCCAATACCATTTTGTGGAAAACAGCTATGAAGGAAAGGGGTCACTCTATTTTGTGAATGTCAGAGAACATTTTTAATAATTTGTGTGTACATGCCATGCCTTGCGCCTGGAGTCAGAGGACAACCCTAGATGGCAGGGCTTGCCTTCTACCTTGTGTGAAGCAGTGTCTCATTATTCTCCACTGTGTATGCCAGGCTAACTGCTCCATGAGCTTCAGGGATTCTCCTGTTTCTGCCTCACATTTCACCTTAGGTGCTCTGGGATGATAGATAAGTGTTCTACTGCCTCTGGCGAAGTGCTCTGTCCATTGTGCCAACTTTTCAGCCCTTCAATACTTTTTAGATGTGGATCCTAATTCTTCCCAATTTGATACTTTATAATACACATTTCAGGAGTTTAGGTACTACTAGAAGAAGATAAGAAAATTTTATCTGAATGCATTTACTATATCACCTCTTAAATAAATGGAGGTTTTAGCATAGTATACTACATTTAAATCATGTAATAAATGAATAAAACAAAAAAATCCTCTCTGAATTTGTGCTAATGTCACTGAGGACACAGCATTGGGCAAGACTTAGGGCCCTTATTCTCTCCAAACCGAATGGCCTCACTTCTGTATTTGATGAAGTAAAAAGCCTTTGGTATTTTTTCCCACATCATTTTGGCCATCTTTCAAGTTATATTTTTGAGAGTGTAAGTATTTTATGTACATATATTATATCATCTCTTTGATTAACTATTTTACAGCTAGACAGTATTTTTAGAAGAAGACATGGTTGTTGTAATTGTTTATTCTGTATTCCCCTTCCAACCTTTGAAATATCACCAAAAACTATATCACCCATTTTTTCCATTGCCTAACACAATTCCCTTCTTTAATTATTTAAAAAATCTCTTGCTTTCTAATGACATAACTCCCATCACCACACTGTTGTCCTGTATAAAATGCTCATTAAATATTTGATTATAATTAAAACAATAGATGCCACTTTGATCAATTTTGACAGAATCTGTTGGAATAGTAAACTTGTAAAATTTAGGGAAATCTCATTTTAAGGAAGAGATTTTTTATACATAAGCATGCAGATTGCAATCATAAAATTAATATATACCTAATATGTAATCTACATTTATATAATTCATTTAGGTATATAAATGAAAACGTATCATTATGTAGATATCTCATTTTTATTTACAAAAATAAATTATGAAAATTTATAACAATTTTAGGGTATTTTATATTTGCATGACATTTAAATATTTGCTAGAATCTCAGTAAAATTACACATATATATGGTATATATGTTTATTTCAAATATGAATATTTTCCATCTTCAAATATTGTCTCATTTTTATCATCTAGCTTTTAGAAAAACTTTGATGTACTTCATTAATATTTACTTAGAAGGATAAAATGTCATGATTTATTATTTTTCAACAGTGAATGTCTGAATGTTGATGTCTGTGCACATTTCATAAATAATCTATTGTCACCTAGACATGCATGCCAATACCATCTGTACTGGAAAGCATTGTTCTTCTCTAGTTTGGCCAGATAATGAAAAA